>CM023484.1:116440058-116586664 GCA_013339685.2 Hyalomma asiaticum
CTTCAGCCGAAAGAAGCATAGTACACAGCGCCTGGTGCCGGCAAGGTCTGTTTGCATTGCTTTTCTCTTCACTGTTTCCACCCGCAGGAAGATACTTTGAATAGTGCCACCGTGTACCAGATATGAAAGCATTGTCTGACGAACTCAAGCGGTACGCTAAATTTCGCTTTCACAAGGAATGCACTTGGGATCTCAAAATTTTGCGTTGAGAGAACCTGCGCAAGAGAACATTACTTATTCGAAAAATGGCAAGTGCCATCTGCTCGAAAGAGTGGCAATCTTCAGCAAGCATATCTCCGAGGACGCTTTCTCCAACAGACAACAGAAACGCGATGAATGCTACGCGCTTGAGAATTGGAGATCTCAAGGATGACCTCTATGAAATGGTACAGTTCTATCTGTATATGGACAAATGTGTTACATGCGCTTCGGCATTCTCCCCTTTTCCTCCGGCCATCTCAACATATCCTCTGTACAATTACGCCCATTTGATATTGTCTGGAAATGTGGTAGACGAGTCAATACTTACAGCGTCATTACGATTCCTCAAGAGCTTCAAGCATCGTTATGCAGCTCAGTATTTTGACGGCTGTTTTACGCTGATGACATTTATTATTTTCCGATAAATCTGCAATAGAGCGCTCACCTCTTGTGAAGGTTTTCTACCAGCAGCGCTCGTTCATGGAAAAGTTTATCCCGGCGAAGGCGCACAACCTCCTCGTGCTCGTGGCGCACGTCTTCATCAAGCGTGTCCGGAGATGAGGGCGACGCCTTGGCTGAAGCTGCACCTAGGGTCGTTCCGAACGCACGGGCGCAGCGGTGCCCGGAGTCCCAGTAGGCGAGCACACAGAAGAGCACCACGGCCTCCATGAGCATGACGAGCAGCTCATAGCCCACACCGTTCACGTCTAACGTGATCGGAACTCAGCGGCTGCCAGCTGCTCTCATTGGCGTCTGCAACACCCATCACAACTCAGTTTGGTCTCTCATGCTTTTGACAGCGTAAGCCGTTATGAGATCGCAACAACGGCTCTTTTTGGCGCCATAGTGGTCCGCCGCCGGCTGCGCACGTCGCCTGTCGCGTGACCGGCGGCGGCGGCGGCCCGTCATCACGATCACGAAGCGCTGCCTCGTGAAGTAGTTTTATCGTATCGTGCCATGCGTCACGCGACAGGCGACGTACGTAGCCATGACGGCAACCTGACCTGGCTCTTCGATATACCTGATGGCGCCTCCTCGCAAGATGCGGACCGCTGCTGAACAAGCTATTCGCAGAGCTACGCGCGCGGCTGCGGCAAACCAACGTCGCGGGCACAACAGACCGCTGTGCATAGAGCCCAAACCGCAGAGTTATGGCGCAGGGGATACCTACCCCCTGTACGTTCACTAGTTTTCCCAAGCGTCTACAATGGCCTCTAAGAACGTCGCTCCTCCAGCTTACGCTGTCACTGTCCTGCGATTCCACGCAGGCCTGGATGTTCTTTTTTTCAAAGCTTGTATTCCTGATGGATCGACGCTTGAACACTTGGAAAAAGTGGTAATAGCTAAACGTCTTGATAGGTTGGAAGACAAGCGCCAACCTTCTTTTTCTCCTTGTACCCTTCGTTTTCGCGCTTGCGGCATCCTGTCACGATGTATGCCTAATACCATTAGTTTGAGAAGCCGTCCAACAAGGTGCACCGACATCAATATACGACAAGGCTTTTCCTTACCACAACAAGTGCTTTTAGCTCCGCTGCATGTTGCTTACCACCGCCGAAAATTTCGGTCACTATAAAGAGCCCATAACAGTCTACTCTGTAAAAAGTGCGCATGCATCAGGTCTTCCTCCGACCCGACCCTCAGTAACTGGCTTTCAAGCGGAATTAGTAGGGTCTAACGTGTCTCGGTGTAGTCGGCGTTGTTGCGGTCGTCACGCCAAAACTACCAGAAGAGTGGGCCCCCTTGCACCCTCTGTGGAATGGCGAAGGAAAGTCATTCATTAGTTCCTTCCGCCACGTCATAGAGGGCGTAGAGGAGTAGAAAACATTTCTGGCAAGTGACGGGGTTCGAACCCAGGCCCCCACCCTCCAAGAGCAAGCGTCTTAACCGGACGTGTCTGGGCAAATTAGTTAATACGTGGAATGGAAGAACGCAGCGCAAGAAAAACGAAGCACACGGAGCTCATGTCCTGTGTGCCTCTTCCTTCTGTGTCCGTCGATATTTTTAGGGGCGAAGCTCCTTAAAGCGGCACCCGTTCGTCCCTTGTCGTAGTCGTAGTCGTAGTCGTAGTGCGTAACCAGTCTTACGCTTTGACCGCCAAGGTGGTGCCGGTGGGAGATTTCTCCTGTGCGTTGTTGAACAATAAAAAAAATTCGCAGCGTGCGCGTTAACTAAAAGCCGAATTCTTCTGTCTCTCATTCCCCATTAGCAGCCATTGGCATGTTCCAGTAGGAAACGTTAGTAGAAGTAGAAGTGTTAAAAGCCGACTTCTGCTGTCTCTCATTCCCAGTAGCAGCCATTGTTTACCTCCAAGGTAGTGCCTGGTGAGATTTCTGTCCTTTTGAGATTTCTCCTGTGCGTGATTTCTTAGAGGAACGCTACCAGCTCGCAAAGAAGGAGAACGCGCCCTCACCCGCGAGAGACAACGTTGGCGCAGGCAGCGTCTCCTAGCGAGTTTCTTGATTGAGAAATACCGACTGCTCGCGTTGGAGAAGCGTTCACCGGCAACCCATATATATATATATATATATATATATATATATATATATATATATGCACTGGATCTTGACTTGCAATGAAGTGCCGGTGGGAGATTTCACTTGTGCATAGTTGAACCATGAGGATTCGTAGCATGCGCGTTAACCAAATTAATCCGGAACTCGGCACGATCTACGATGAACCTCCCGAGCTTCGCCCACTCATCATCATTCACTCCGTGGATATGCTGTAATTTTTTGCGCTCGTTTTTACGTTTCGTGTCCTTACCAGAAGACTTACACTTTCGCTTGCGAAAGGTGAATATATCTGAGGCAAACAAGTGCTTCCGATTTTCCACTACCTAGTGGCAAAGAAAGAAAGAAAGAAAAAATGAAAGAAAGAAAGAAAGAAGGAAAGAAAGAAAGAGAGAAAGAAAGAAAGAAAGAAAGAAAGAAAGAAAGAAAGAAAGAGAGAAAGAAAGAAAGAAAGAATCCGAGGTGCTCCATTACGGTAGTAGGTGTGGGTGCCTTGGATTTTCTGCCAAAGGAAGAGCAAGCAAGCAAGCAAAAGAAAGAAAGAAAGAAAGAAAGAAAGAAAGAAAGAAAGAAAGAAAGAAAGAAAGAAAGAAAGAAAGAAAGAAACGTGGCTGGTGAGACACGCACGCGCCGAGTTTCGCTGTCCCCCATTTTCTGGACAGGGGAAGGGACGCAAACATTTTACCTTGCATACTTATTCCCATGCTACCTATCCCCGTGCTACTTATCCCCAATCAATATGCCGCGGACAGATGTTTCCAAATATCTCTCTACGAGGAGGACTTTTTTATGTATGTTTATGTTTACCAGGTGAACTTCAACGTCAAGTTGTCACGTTAGCGAGAAAGTAAAAAAAATCACTTGTCTCCTGCATAACCGGTATGCTTCCACAGAACGACACTATCCCCCCCTTTTTTTTTTGTGGTGGGGAAGGGGGGGGGTGCGGGGGGAGAGCGGCGGTTGATGTGTCCCGGAATTGAAACGTATTAGAACCATGAACCTTGGTTTAACAAACCATTCTGACGCTCAAATATTCGCATGCTAGGTTCATCAAAAGGAGCAAGCCTAATATATGCCTTAAAAATGCGTTGAAAAAAGTGCGCCATCGTTTTGTATCAGTTTGCTTTACTTCCCGCTGCAAACAGTATTTTGAAGCTGCTTATGTCGGATGTAGCTGTTTGCGACATAACGGATTAAAAGAGATTCAGAAACACAACCAGCACAGAGGACACGGAAGCGCTTCCTGGATACTAAAAGAAAAACGATGCCTTGTTAACTGCGCACACAGTGTCGTTACATGTTTCCTGCTCATTTGTGGCTAAAGGTGCACCGGTCCAACAGTTTCCCAAATGCGCCCTATGTTCCGTAAAGGGCTCCACGTTCCCAAACGCAGACCTCTAGGCACTCTAGGTCTCACCGGTAATTGACCTACTCATATTGACACGTACTTAAAAATCACGCGTAATAGAATGTGATACACTCCTCTACCAACACAAATATTGAAACGCCCCGGTCACCCGCTTAAAACCACGCGCGCGCATGACTATCTTCTCTGCCTCATTTGGTTGCCGAGCAGCGTAAGATTATTGCAGGCTTTCAAGCCATGTTGTCTTCACAAGGAGCCAATATGTTCATTGCGCACGCTTCTCAATTATACAAAATTGATCGCTCGTCCTTACACAAATCCACCACTTAACGCCTTTGTAAAGCGTGCCTAAACTTTTACGACGTAACAGCAGTTATGACCTATTCTTGCTGGTCGGATGACCTCGGCCCCTTATGCAACACTCCTGATAAAGGGAGCTTTAAGCAAATAAACTGACCTGACCTTACCCGATGTGTGGGCATTAAGGCAGTGTGTGCCGACAAGCAGTCGGCATCACTATCCGCCATGTTTGCGGTTTACTTCTAGTTACGCAATTTCATTTTCTTGATCTCCTTTCGCACTACGCTCCTTTATTCGTTGAGGGTATTAACGGTACAAAATACCTTACTGTTGATTATATTCCAAGCAGTGGCTGAATAATCCGTTTTGAAAAAGGAAGGGAATATCTATTATTCAATCACATAAGTAATGCTTAGATAGAAACTCTACGTTACATATTCAAGTTATAACTGATAGGAAATACAGAACGCCAGGAATATTTTGCGTAGTTCTCCTTTGTAGGCCTTGGAACGAGCAGAATGCCGGCAATTTTACTGTTCCGGTAATGGACCTCTCCGGCTAAGTCATCGCGGTGATCTCGCGCACCATGGTTGGCTTGGGACAAAACCGACATGCCTTGCTCGTTAAACTCTACACCAGCCTTTCTGACATCGCACAACAAGGCTCTACAATCTACAAATTGAGACACCCGCATCCACATTCAGCTCGCATTTCACTTACGCGCGCAGCAGTGAGCAGACACGGCGCCGAAGTGCACTTTGTGGGACGGGTTGGCCAGGTCGCAAAACAGAGCCAGGTACGAGCCGCTCTGCCTGGCACGCAGGCACTCTTTGTTTTCGAAGTCCATTCGCAGGACCTTGATCAGGCTCACAGACAGGCTGAACGGCGGTGCCAGCATAAAGAAAATATCCCCCGGTGATGTGGGCAAGAGGCCGCCACGAGCAGTGACCTTGCGCGCCATGTACGAGAACAGTAGCACCGTGCCTGCAGCGAGACAAAAAAAAATGGCTGTGGCTTAACTCAGTTATGCCTGGCTGTGCATAGAAAGAGGCGCGGTTAATCTTATTGTTTAGCTTGGTTCGCCTTGGTTCTCTGTACGGTTACATCTTTATCGTTTAGCTTCGTACGTCTGAGTGCTTTGGTTTGGTTGTTACCTCTCGTTAAAGGGCCCCTAAACAACCCCGATGTCCAAAATTTTTTTTAAAGATATAACTGCGCTCCTGTGCGATGTGAACATTCTCCCGGAAGAATTTTGCTAATAGGTGCAATAATAAAAAAGTTACACGGGTTTAAGTGACCGCTTGCGTCGGTTTCGTTTTCTCGGTCGGCCTCCCCACACTTCTCTGCAGAGGAGAGGGTAAGCGTGGCGCGCCGTCGTGACTCCGCCCACTTTTGACACGTGACATGACGTGAGCAATTGACGTTATTAACGCTTGCGCTGCCATTCCGGTTGCTCCTGCGCTCACGCCGGTGGGATGGCCAGAGCATCTGACAATAGACCTGGTTTCGACCAATCAACGAGCTACAACTGCGCAAGGTTGTTCGCGGTAGAACGTGACGACACCTAGGATGCGAGCGCAACTGGTCAATCGCAGTCAAGAGGCGCGAGAATTGTTTTTTGAAATACGGCGTCTGTGTGGCGCGCAGCGCTGTCATATTCGCAGAATGTGATCGCTGCAACCTTCTCTATGATTGAGTTAGCTTGTTCGGGCGGCTTTAAAAAAATGTAGGAGCCTGTTTAGTGGCCCTTTAAGTTATGGTTGCATTAAAAGCTAGAAATTTTCCTTGAACGTGTCACGCATTTATTTTGAAAGTCTTAATCTTGTTGTTTCTCAGTTGCCACAAAGACCTCCTCTTGGTTTCGTGCGGACGATAAAGCCTGGCTTCTTGCAATCTCTCCGACTCACTTTCCCTATATCTGCCGACGAATCCCACCGAGCCGCCTCTTCTATATGCACGATGCAACGCCGGCGATGTAAGGTTTACCGATGTAAGGTTTACCGCGCTGTAAGGTTACCGATGCAACGCTGGTGACGCCGGCGTTGGATCGGAAACCCTAGAACGCTGGCGGTAAACTGGCAGCGGTAACCGTCTAACGCTGGCTTCATCGGCATCTTCTGGCCATAGTGGGGGGGAGGGAACATGTTGCGAGTTGCGCGTCCGCGCTATCAGGTGGCGCCACCATCGAGTCGACGACAGCGCACCGCCGGCGGCAGCAGGCGAAACGCCATCTAAGCTTTTAAATTGCTTACTTTATTTGTAGAACTTCAAATCGATTCGCATAAGAAAAGAGTTGCCCTTTAATTTAAAGTCAGGAGACGCGTATTGCGCACGAACGCTGAAATGTTTTAAATAATGAAACTTCTTGAATGGGTGGTGACGAGGGAAAGCGGGCAGTGAGTACCAGAAGACTGACAGTCGCGCACGCACCATTCGACGCCTGTGAAAGTTACGCGGTTATGTTCAGATCAAGCTGCAAGATACTGGTACTGTGAACAGTGTCATACGACATCATCGTAAAAGTGCAGGGACTTCAGTGGTATACTCTGTTGGCACGGATTCGTGCAGTTCTATGGTTTTTTTTTTTTTCCTTCAGCGGTGGACAGCCGTGCTCCGGATATCTGCGGTGGGGCTGCACATAGTACGTACCTTTATGCGTGCCGACGATTATGAACGATACTCGCCGGTGCATCTCGTAAAGTACTACTCACTTGTCCCTCATTTCATGTAAACATCGATGTCACTACAATAAAGCAGTTTACTTGCCGCTAGTTTGTATGATCAATGTTGTGGCTCTGCTCGTCGTTACGGCAGCGGTAACCTTCCAAGTAAGTATGCAGGATGCTTATAAGTATCTAATATGAAGAAAGAATGCAATTACACTATGCAAACGAAAGAAATTTTGGGGTACCTGCGTGTAGCGAGCGAGGGAGCACCCGCGGTACAGTAGCAGACAACGGCATATCACCTGTTTTTGCCGGTCTCCAGCCGCCATTTTGAGGCTTCGAAAGCGTCCTTGCAATTTTAAAACGTATTTAACCTTGTAAGCAGTTATAAGTTTTACAAACAAAATTTACAGTTCTAAAGCTTGAATCGCGAGTGTAAAATAGCCAAAACTACTCAAAGTGTCAGCAAAACAACATATTTATTTGTTAGTGCGAGTGCCTTCAACAGCCAGACGGCGCTACGATCGATTCAAAAAAGGGTCCCCATTGGTTCTATGGAAATGTCCTCCCCATGATCTGACGTCATGTCAGATTGCGCGGCGCTGCAGGCTGCGGCGGTTGCTAGGCAACGGCTCAGCTCGCGGTGTGACCACCAGCCACAGCGAAACGGTGAGAATACGGCCGGTGCAGCTCTCGCTACTAAAAAGTATGAAACCGTGCATTTCACGGGGAAAAGGGTAAAGCATGACAGCCTCTTCCACCGAAAATGTTTAATTCTCTATTCTTTCCTGCCACGTCTCGTGGAAAGCGAAGGGCAAAGAACTAATAGAACGGCGTTTAAGTTACTTCCTCGCGCAACTAATTCGCCACGTGCAAAAATATACCTTTCTGTAAACTTGTCAACGGTTCCTCTCTGCTATCTCGATCTCTGGTGCTGTTGCAGCTGTATTGTGCGCGTACGTTTTGTGCCCGCAGCGGTGCTTGTGTATGCATAAGGCGGTGTAGCGACGGGTCCGGGTATGTGGTGCCAAATCCAATCGGGAGGAACAGAAGATTTGAGACCGACGTTTAGGAAAATTTACCAATCGGTTTGTTTAAAGCATTTTCATGTAAAATGAGCATAGAAAACATGATGAAGAATGTTTTAATTTGTTACCGATGCTTTTCCTGCTCCGCCCCCACAATAAAACCTCTCGCCTCCCACGCCACTGCTGATTCCTGACGGAGTAGGCGCAATCCGTCAGGTCTTTACAGAGTGATCACGTGCTGCACTCTTGGCGAGTTCTAGATGTCCATAAAACTGCTGGCTTCTTAGCTTGTCAGTGACTGATAGAACTGAGGGGCTGTTAGAAGACTATTGAAAAATCAGGCATGATATTGGCAGAACAGAGTATTACAACGAAACTGGAGCCCTTAGAAGAGGTGATGCCTTGCTTGAAAAAAGAAAAAGAAAAGAGAGATCTATGCAGCAAGCGATAACGCTATAATTGTATTATGGCTTAAAGGACTGACAGAGCAACTACTGGTCACCATCTAGATTTAAAGGGGATAGTAATAAAATTATGATCATCATAACCATTTGGCGTTCAGCGTTAGTCCTATGTATATCACATTCTGTCCTGTCGCAACAGGCGCCGGTTTAAGTGCGTTTCGTCAATCCAACATCTAGCTGCCCCATCTTAGTATCTTAACTGCGCACAAGTTTTCTTGCTTCTTCATTGAGGAAAAATTCTCCGATGCTTATTCAATATTCCGCACCACACTAACTTGAAACTGAAGCAACCACTGAACAGTTCGTGCAAACTCTTATTATTCATGAGCGTTGTTATATTTTTTATTTGAAACTCAGTCAGCATAAGTTAGTCAACCTCACTGAAATTTGCAGTCTGGTATGGCACGAGGGAACAAAAACTATCAAAACAGATATTGAAGGAAACCATGTACAAAAATAATCCTTGAATCAGAATATTCCGCATTCAGTGAAGCCAGAAAAATATTTAGTAGTCAAAGGAAAAATGGGTAATGAGCATATTTCGACAAATTTGCATTATGTTCCGTATACCAACATACAGCCGTCAGCACGGTTAACTCGAACGCTCTGTAGCATGGCTGGGCCCCTTAGAGTGAGGTCAGCGCGGCACAGTCGTGGGCGCTGCTGTCGAAATACTATTTACTTGATTATTTATTTGCTGAATAAGTAAATAAATATTATTTCGGCAGCGACGCCCAACATGACGCCCCAGTCCGAGTGGTCCAGGCCACTCTACCGAGCGTCTAATTTAACTGCGCTGACGTCTGTATATCCCTATTTTTCCCCTAACACACACGGAATAGCTGAAAACAACCACGTGTTGCTTTTAAACTACACCATCTCATGGTTATGGTCCGCACGCTCAAAAAGATTCACCTAAACAAGCTTAGCCTCGCCTCAGCACCACTTACCTCCAACAGCGTAGATGAGCACCAGAAACGTGAATCCGCCCGACTGCGTCTTGGCGAACAACGATACCGTGTAGGCGAACAGGATTCCAGGCAATGAGAACACGACCAGCACCACCAGAAGAGACACTGCGCAACACACGTCCTTCCTAAGCATATTGACTGAAGACAGGACGCTACAGAATAGTTAACTATGTAAATGTGCTGGTGAGTCGATCTGCAAAAGGTGTTTGAGAAGTTCGCGCCTTCTAAAGTCGTCAATCATGTAGTGCCACAAAGCATCGTGCTTGAAGCAGCACAGCAGTAGCGTAGCGGTCACTTTGAGCAATTTTGATTATACTGCTTACCAGCGTCCACAGCCGCGCTGCGATGCGACCCTTCCGAACACTTGTGCATGGTTGCAGCGCCAACGTCGCTGCTGGATGTCTTAATTGCATGTGCCGAATGACGGTCGTATAATATGCCGCACGGGTATTGCGATTTCAGAGGGATGAAAACCAGGATCTTGCGATCAAAGTATTTCCCTTCTGAGAGTAAGTCATATTTTCCGCCATCAAAGGTAAAAAGAAAAGAAAAAGAATTAGCGACGTCATCTGCAGCGTTTAACCCGTGTGATGTGCCAAATCCTGGGTTGGGGCATTTGTGCTGCAATTTTGTCTCTACGCACACACCGATATGGCCGCCACAGTATGCAACGTCTACCTCAGGCCTGCTGGCGCCGTGCAACAAAAAAAATCTCTGGCGGGTCTCCAGAAATGTTTCGGACGTGCTGGGGCTTCCCATGGTACCTACAGCACACGAAGTTCAACATCCACAGCCCTTTATTCTCGGCGCACGGCCTCTACGTTCATTTCAAGCTTAATTCCTTAAACCTTGAAAACAGTCGTTGCAATGAACAAACTTGTTCATTTTAGCCCTAATGGTGTGTTTTTGAAGTAGAACGTTAAAGGAGAACTCCTGCAGTTTTTTCACCGTGTTATGATGTTGATGTTTTCCTATGGTACTGATAGTTCTGTAGCAGCCAGCGTGGATCAATTTGCTCAGAAGCACACCAAAAACCTTAAATAAGCGACTGAATGGTGTGTTCAAACCGAAACCGATACAGTAGGCGCTTTAAGCGGTGTATGCGATGACGTCACAGACTACCCGCAGTCAGAAATATGAAGCTGGTGCGAGAACAATGATAGTGGCGATGTCATCCGACGATGCACTGAGTCACGCAAGCTTTTCTGAAATTTACAGCGATGATCTGAGTCCTAAGGTATTGCCGTTTTGCTTTTGACGGCCCGCCTGCTCGGGCAGGCAGCGTTGAAAGTAATGACTTCGAAAACACAGGGTGGCCCACATGAGAATCCCCTAAATATTGTTAAAACTCATTTCCAGGAAAACTAAATGACTTGCCTTTGCCTGGCTTCGCATATATTATTACAGCACTGAGGAGAATATAGGTGGAAATTTCACGGAGTCAGTGCACGCTGGAAAGCCGCCGGAATTGTCCTTTTAGGTAAGACGTATCAAACGATTGCTAATACCTGGTAAATAACGAGTATTATACATGCACAATCGGCACAATTGCTTAAAATTTGAGCACTGATGCTTTCAGTAACGATGATTTCAGTAATGATGCTTTCAATAATTATTTCAGTAGTGACACTTGCCTGACGGATTCCCTGTATATCCATTTTCCAAAGGGCGACTTGGAAGAGAACCCTTTTTGGAGCTCTGGTTTTTTAACGTATACTGTACTCCTATAAAGTACTCGTGATGTTGGCTAATCATGGGTGACTGAGTGTTAATCTAAGCTGCTGTTGCTATATGATGGCTATTGTCACGTAGTCCAACATTGCCATATGTGAGCTAAGTCACCCGATTACAAATAGCTATGCCATAGTGGGCTTCGTTAAAGCAAAACGTTGTGTGTTAGTCTTGTTTCCGACCATGTACTTCCACAAAGGCACATCGTCAGTATGAAATCTCGTACTTACACTTCGTCACAACCAGGAATGGCTGGTAGAATGAAATGAGAGCGCAGACAGCGGCCCATGCAAACAGGTAGACGAAGAAGTCGAATATCCAGTTGGCCGACCAATAGGTGGCCCCCGAGAGACCTGTCATCAGCTGCAGATCCTTGGCACCGCTCGCTCGCTCCGCTGTTGGTTGAAGGACGAAGCTGGACATGACGAGTGCGCACCCCAGGGGCACCATGAAGCAGCGCAGTAGCGTTGTGAGGAAGCTCCGCCTGGGAACGACAATGTGGACGTTTACATGGATAGCACGGGTAACAATATCGCTTGAACATGTATATTCCAAAACGAACTGCAAAACTCCCCCTGAGGCCACTCCGTAACTGCTCCTATGTCCTAGACGAATGTGGCGCTAATGTCTCTGCAAAACGCCGAAAAAATAATAAAAATGATCATCAGTGATGTTACTATTATTTCGCATTTTATTTACTTTTTTACACACGCAACAACTCTGTAATCGCATGCCCGGCCCTTCGTGAAAAATTGAACCCCCCTTGGCAGAGATCCTGGGCGCGCTACTGAGGCTACATTTCCATGCATGCACAATGTTGAAGCCGGTGTGCTGTGTGATGTCATCATCATCATCATCAGCCTGTCTACGCCCACTGCAGGGCAAAGGCCTCTCCCATGGATCTCCAATTATCCCTGTCCGGTGCTAACTGGGCCCAATTTATCCCCGCAAACTTCCCGATCTCACCTGCCCACCTAACTTTCTGCCGCCCCCTGCTGTGCTTGCCTTCTCTAGGAATCCACTCTGTTACCCTTAATGACCAACGGTTGTCTTGTCTTCGCATTACATAGCCCGCCCAGGCCCATTTCTTCTTCTTAATTTCTATTAGTATGTCCCTAACACGCGTTTGTTCCCTAACCCACACCGCTCTCTTCTTGTCCCTGAAGGTTACACCTACCATTTTGCGTTCCATAGCTCACTGCGTCGTCCTCAATCGCTGCGATGTCAGTGGACGTTAAAGAACGCCCGATGGTCGAAATTTGCGAAGCCCTCCACTACGCCGTCTCTCATGATCATACCGTGGTATTTTGGGACAATAAACCCCAGAAACCAAACGTCCTAAAATCACCTATGACTATGAGGCACTCCCCGCAGTCCTTCAAAGGGACCCTGAAAAGGTTTTGGTGATTTTGTACAAATGCGTTGCCCCGATAGCTCGGATCCATCTGATCATTAGCCCTATGCATTAAGCGTGTAATTTACTACAGTTTTAAAGGGCAACTCCGCCGGTTTTTTCACCATGTTGTGATATCAATATTTTCGAATAGTACTGATAGTCCTGTAGCAGCCAAGGTGGTTGAATTAGCTCAGAAATGCACCAATAATTTTAAATAACCGACCGAAAGGCGTGTTCAAACCGAAACCGAACTTGACTGCGACTATTCGAGCGCTGAAGTACCGCCGTTTTGCTTTTGATGTCCCGTAGGCTCGGGTAGGCAGCGTTGAAGGTGATGACGTCAAAAACACAGGGCGGCCCGCAGGGTAATCCGCTAAAAAATTTTAAAATTCGTTTCCAGGAAAACTAAATGATGACGTGCAACCGCCTCGTTTGGCATTATTATTACAGTGCCGAGGAGAATACACATTGAAAATTTCATTAGGATCAGTGGGCACTGAAAAATCGCCGGAGTTGCCCTTTAAGTACGCTAAAGATCGACGCGACTCGACTCAAAGCGTTTTCAACCGCCCCACCCCACGGGACATGCGACGGGTGCCACGAAGCGCAAGCCGCGGCACGCCACGAGCACCGAAGGGCCAGTCAACGGTATCGTCGCGGCGTCTGGCGGCACACACACACGAGTCGCCGGCGCTCTATTAAAGAGGCTAGCCCTGCTGAAGCCGGCGACCTCAGCAAGGACATCACGGCGCTATGTCGCTACAGAGGGCTCGGCACAGCAGGCACAGTCGTCGCTAGCGTGCACTCCGCAGCTGATCGAGTTCAGGAGGAACAGCAGTGGTAAGGAGGAAGGCTACAGAAATAAGCGCATAGCTGCCTTAGCGCATGGTGCTTCGCTTTATTTATAGCGCGGATATCACAATTGTGTTGTCTAATCAGTGACGCAATGTCAGAAAAACACTTAAATATCCAACCATAAAATTCCCTTATCGTGTATACATTATGGTACCTAGAGGGTTCAACATGCAATGCCACTTACACCAACGTATTCTTTGCACGAGATGTAGATATACTAAAACTAACGAATAAAGAAGAGTCGATCTCTCGAAAGCCTAAAAAGCTTTGCACCTTAAATAGATCGTCATGATCCAATTACGCTAAGATATCTGGTCACTACTTGGGGTAGTATGCTAAAATGTCGGGTCATTGCTTACAGTAACTAGCTAACACGTGTTTCGATATCATTTCTTTTTGTATTGGCCGCACTTATTGCCTTAATGTTTATGCTACGCAGATATTTTGTGAAGCGGTTGAGCGTACTTTTGAATCTTGCAAAGAGAGGAAAAATGCTTCTCTCCATGGTCATTTCTGCATTATGTTTGTTGAGGCATGTTGCCTACATACGTGTGGCAGGCCTTCTGTCAAGCTACCACAAATCAGCTGTTTCTCTTCACACCTATTTCATTTCTGTCATGTATACGAAGCAAGAATATAAAATGTATCGATTGTTTGACTGATCCATCGACCCATCGATTGATTAATGTGCCGTCCGATTTTGACCTCCTTGTGTCACAAGAATGCCCGCGCCGTATTATTTTTGGCATACACACCTCGGCCGTCACACCTCTTGCACTGAGTAATTACGTTTTGGTGACAAGTTTTGGTGGTAATTACTGTTTGGTCGCGACAAGTCTTGAAATGGGAGGCATGTTTTCTTTCTTAAGCTTACATTCGAACAAGTACTCCAATAATTACTGGGACTTACATGCGACAACAGCGAGAGGCTGACGAGGAACGCCGTAATAGGGCGATCCATGAATTTTGACCAGCCGGTGGTCTTTAATTAAACGAGTACTGAGACCAATTTTCGAAGCTGACTTTGCTCCACCATGTCAATCTCCTGTATGAATAGACAGACTGCTCTGAGCAAGTGTTAAGCTCAGGAAATGGTTATAAGACATTTAATTTGACACCAAATTCAATTTTGGCGTAGCGCACCTGCTGACATTGACACTAATGATGTTCTGGCTACAGTACAAATTTTTGTGACTTCACGCAGCGGTATTCATTCTTGGGTTTAACGTCCCAAAACCAGCTCTGATTATGAGAGACGCCGTAGTGGAGGGCTCCGGAAATTTCAACCACCTGGGGTTCTTTAACGTGCACTGACATCGCGCTGTACACGGGCCCCGATATTTCGCCTCCATCGAAGTTCAGCCGCCGTCGCCGGGATTCTCTTCCACGGCCTTCAAATCAGCAGCCGCGTGCCATAGCCGCTAGACCACCGTGGCGCGGCGGCGCTGCAGTATGCCAAGTTGTGATGAAGGTACAAAAACAGGCAAAATGGGCGATCGCGCGTCACTCTTCTTCGCCTGCTCTCGCCGTTCAGTCGCCGTAGTTGAGGGTGCCCGTGAAGCGAGCGAGCGAACTTGAATTGCCCTCTTCGATCGTGACTGCGTATAATCAGATCGACAGCCAGGTTTTCTCGTCATGGCGCCAGCATTTTCCCTGAAATCTTGTGCAAGTAGAAAGGGCACTGTACATAAGTTCCTTGGATTCCCGTCAGTCACGCACTGACCCTCGTCAACCGAGCTCCGCGGAGTACGGCTGCAGTAGTACGGCGCATCACACCGCGCTCACTTGCTCAGTACGTCCATGCTGCTACGTCTCATCGACAACGCCTACTATTCCCCCGCACCTGCTGCCTATCCTCTGCAGCGTTCGCCACGCGTCCGAGAGTGCACTTGTGCGCTCGCCCGGATGACTAGGGTATGCACAGATGTGCCGTGCTCCCACCCGCCTTGCACGCCGCACTCGTGAACGTGCACTTTCTGGGACCACGCGCCTCAACTCTACCGTATTTCTACGCATGTGCGAACTGCTTACTCTCGTTGCCTGCTTTCGCGTTTCGCCACGAGCGAGCTTCACTCATCTGAGCCCCGGCTGCCATGTGTAGCCCATCGGCGCCACGGAGTCTGCGCCGGAGCACTCCACTCCGGCAGAGGTCAACCGAAGGAAATCTGCCAGTGGAACACGGACGCTCCCTCCGGAGCAAATGGCAGGAGGCGCTGGCGCACATCCGCTTCCGGAAGCGCCCAGCATTCCTCGCGTTTCGCGCCGTCGCGCGCGAGGTGTATATGAAAAAAAATAGTTTCGTTTGAATTTTTGCCTCCTGTGTTCTGATGGAAGTGTCCTCTTGTGGACGGTGAACCAGGCACGTGCCAATAAAACGCGCAACTTTCGCTTTCTTCTCCGCGTGACCGAAACATGACGTTGAAAACCTTTTTGCATACGCTACCTTCTTCATCGCTTGAGTCCTCACTGGTCGATTCATAACTAGAACTGTGATAATCGTTCTCCGCAAGCAGTAAAAGCGCGAGCTGACGCCGCGCTACTGATGATTGCTTCCAAGCTGCGACAGAAAAAGCGCGCGCTCGGGCAGCGCGTACCGTCGGTCATGTCGTACGCCACGTTCTGCGCACGCGCCGCACGCTTGCGACTTCCGGTCGAATCCACCGTTTTTCGCGGAGTAGAGAGAGCTGCTCCGTGGAGCGGATCTGGCGGCGGAGCTGCTCCATTTCTTCCAATGAAACATAAAGGGAGCACTCTGAATCTGCCAGTGGAACAGACTTGCTCCGCATGGAGCAGAAAGACTGCTACTGGAAGTGCTCCGAATCTACCATTGTAATTCATCATATGTCAGTGTGGATCGTCTAGCGGGGAAGCAGAAGCAACGCGAGAATACTAGACCTCCGAGATCTCCGCCAAATCTTGGAGGTAACCTGAGCTTGTGGCGGACTCCGGAGCGACGCCAACACCAACCGTGCGTGCCGTACGTTGCACCTTGCACTCTGCCGAAGTATGTGCTGTCGTCGGAGTCGCTAGAAAAAATTTCGTCCATTCTTCACTGCGCATTTGTTGCCACAGGCACTGCGCGCGACGGACGGTTGGGTAAAACATCACGGTTTCTTGCGCGAGCACTTGACGAGTAACTTATTTCTATGCGCATACTGCGTCGTGACGTCAGGCTACGGTAGGAAGCGAAACGAGCTTTTAAAGACATGTTGTAAATAAATATTCACGGCGCGCTCACGCTTAGCAGTACAGTTTCTGGGCTCTGGAGGGCTTGGCATTTCATTTGATGCAAAAAAACGCCAACTGAAAATTTTCCTGTCAGCACTCCTTTAACTTGCACTCACAATACTCACAGTACACGGGTCTCGGCCATCTTCGGCTCCGTCGAAAATGCGATCGCCGCGGCCGGGATTTGACAAGCGTGCGAAGATTGCCTCGTCCCTTTGATATCCTCGTTTTTCCCGTCTCCCCACCAACGAAGTCGGATAGTGACCCTTTATGGATTGTTGAAGTAAGTCTCCTTTCTCGCTTGAGGTCGGTGATGTTTTGATTCCTCGCCTGTGTCGGCCGTTCGCCGACGTGACACGCATGAAACGGAGTCTCAAGAGATGCGCTAAACACCGGTATTTGGCAGGAGGACTTTGCAAATGGGCAGTAGTGTATTTAACGCCTACCTCTCTGCTTTTTTTGAAGAAGTGTCTACATCAATAGTGCCCAGAAGTCACGACGTCATATGTCAATACTTGTCAATCACCTAAGTGCGTTCTAACTACAAATAATTCTAGCTCAAATCAGTAACTCGAGCATACTGTTGCAATCACTCACTCACTCACTCACTCACTCACTCACTCACTCACTCACTCACTCACTCAATCAATCAATCAATCAATCAATCAGTCACCTTTACTTTTCCCCATTTCAAAAGCAGATAGAGGAGCGTCGAATCAAAGCTCTCTTTCGACAGCTTCACCGACCTGCTGCCCCTGTTATAGTGGTTTACGGGAGAGCACAGACAACTGCCTATTTCATACGAATCTAAAATAAAAACTAAAGAAACACATATTAAACCACATACTTCTTGAGTCTTTCACAGAAAGCAATAAACCAAACGGATGCCGCAGGTGGAGGCCGTAATATATTCCTATATCATTCTAACAGCATATTACCATGAACCACGAACAACAAACTTACTTGAGGTACTCCGTGAGTACTTCATCTGCGTCCTTCGTGTGATCAGAGCGCGTTCCGCCCATATCCCGGACCACAGCGCGGGCGGCAATGGTCGCACGCTGGTCCGTCGTCAGCAGCCGCAGTGCCGCCGTCGACGATACGGCGAGTGCCAGCTCGCGACTCAGAGTCGCGTAAGGATTGTGCCACGCCTCCACGCTGCGTCAGAGAGCCATTAAGCAATCGTCCTGAAATGTGTTCGCAAAATGAGACACAAGCGCGAAGTAGACTCGCTTTCTGCCTAAATATCCCACTGGTTTCCGCTATAGGGAATAGGAATGGCGCGGTAACTGACATCAGACAAAAAAGGCGAGATATACAAAGGAGAGCGTCTACACTGATAGGGTGTTTTTATGTTATATAAATAGATAAATTATTTTTGAAAAATCCTGCACATCTCACGCACTGTTGGAATTGGTATTACGCGAAGCGCCCAACGAGGAAATTCCCTCTGAGAAATTCCTCGGCATTTAGTCCATATGTTACGAGTACGATCAAGGTTTTTGTGCAAAGCGCATGCCCCCACTCATGAGTACGCTTAACATGGGCTAACCGGGAACATCGACAGCATCCTCCCGACTGAGTGGCCCCTCATGGTACGATGTAACCTTGGCAGTCACGTTAGTCCGAGGCACATTCATTGGCTTTTCCGAAAAAAAAAAAAAAGGTGCGCTATACGGTGAGTTGATGTGTTATCATAAGCTTCGTTCGTTGACGTATTCTTATGGGATCGAGCAAAGTTGCACGAAAGCATACCGAATTGTAGCAGAGCATATGTATTGCTGTTAAAGTTCTTATAACGCATTAGAAGAGGGATTCACGTTATCACAAAGAAAAAGTTGTCGCATTTCGATATACAGAAGGAGGTCCCTGAGTCGGAGACTGAATTGGGACCACCTGTACATACCAAACACAAAAGAAACAAAACTTATAGTATCGACAGGCAGGATGATAACTGATAAGGCACACTTCAAAGACATAATACAACACAAATACAAGCAAATTATGTAAGTAACAATAATAAATAGAGGAAATATTAAAGTGTCATCGTTACAAATTCTGGTGCCATTGGTTTATTTACTATATATGCCGAAGGGGAGATGGAGCCGTAGCCTAGTGGTAGCGTTCTTGCTTGGGACCTCGACAGGCCGTCTTCGATACCACTGCAAAGCTCTGTAAGTTGTATGTCTGTCTGTGTTGCTTGTTATGTCTACATTCCAATCGCCGCCTGTGATAAAAAGTGTTCCTTGCTTCTCTTAAGAGCGGAGCTCTTTGAGCCGGCCGCCGTTGTGTCAAACCGCGAACACAGAAGTGTGGGGCCATGCTGGGGGCGTTGCACCGGGGTGAAGTGCACGAACCTTGACGCGCCGCTCAAAGGTGCGGGTTCTATGCTGGCAGTCGCAGCATTTCCCACGTCAATTTACCGCCATCCCGGCGTTCGCTACGTCTATTTCATTTGGTCGTTGGCTGATATAGGGCCTACAAGATTCAAACACCTGTGACGCGTACCCGCATACTGTGGGCCGAGCACCGCTGGTATAAAGCACAAGCGATTGCACTGTCATTAATCACGACGTAGATGACGAGTATGTCAATTTAGCGATGCAAAGGTCAGTGATTCATGTTCGTCATACATTTGTACCCTATCATGCAAATATTCGGGTATGTCAAGTGAACGAGACAACCAGGAGAGCACCGAGACTTAGGCAGCCAGATAGATAGATAGATAGATAGATAGATAGATAGATAGATAGATAGATAGATAGATAGATAGATAGATAGATAGATAGATAGATAGATAGATAGATAGATAGATAGATAGATAGATACGGTGAAAGTGAGTCAAGTTAACCAGAGATGCGTCTTGTTTAATAGCAGCAATAGCACAAATTGGTACATATGAAAAATGCAGTTTCGCCAGAAGGGCGAAGCAATGAATACGATATTAATGCATTATACAAATATACGAACTAAGAAAAACAGATTTAGGGGCAATTGAGATTGCCCCTAAATCTGATACGTGGGTGCAAGTGCAGGTGCGTAAAGTACCATGTGACGATCCAGCGGCAGAGACGACGGCCCAGCAGAGCTGCGAGCTAAGTTGTGTTGTTTTGATGTCTTCTGACACGCGCTTCACACCGCGCGACCGGATTAAGCAGCGTGCACTTTCCACCATCGATAAGGTTGACCCGGCCGAGCGGCATCAGGCGAGCGCGTTCCTTACGGCAATCGTAGACGCATTCGCGCGAGCTGTCGAACGTTGGCGGTGTTGCTTGGGGTATGTTCGCATAACTAAAAGACACCTTGGTTCATACTCAGCATAGTTCACTGTAACGCGATAGATGATACAATTGTGACTGACTCTAAGGCATCCTTTCCTGAATCGAGGGTCGTGAACAATCAAAACCTGTAATAGCATTTCCAAGGGGCTTTACGTGCCAAAACCGCCACATATAATATGCGTCTCGTCTTACTGGATGGCTCCAGAAATTGCGACCACCTGCAGTTCTTTAACTTCCAGCTAAATCTACATACACGGCCCTCGAACGCTTCGCCTCGATCTGAAGGCGATCGTCGCTGCTAGATGGAACCTCCGTCTTTCGGGTCAGCAGTCGAGCACCTTATCCGCTTTTCCGATGAGGCTATCCGATCTAGCAAAATGACCACATTCTTGGTTTCCTTCTACAGTGCTGTTTAAAAAAAATCAGGACAAAATGTTTGAAGAACGTAATAACTTACCTTATCATGCTTTCGTTTCCACTTGCGAGTTCTACAGTTCTGAAATGAAAGAGGCCAACCATTCGTATATACAAATGGTATTTATTGTAAACGAAGTTTTGTTTAAGTTAGCAATACACTCGTTTTCATCAAACATGATGCGGCTCGAGATGCAGTTTTAGTGCACGTGGGTCTATACTCAAGCACTATATAGTCACACCCACACGGACAGGCTTGGTCTCGACATCAACTTCATGGTTGAAAAACATTGTTCTGATTTTAACCTGGAAGTGTTTTATTACGGCGTCCACCAAGCCTTTGCTAACGTCCTTTACGTCTCGCGAATGGCGTCGTCAAAGTCGCGGCAAAGAATAACGAAGAATAACACTAAAAAATAACCACCAGCACTGGAATTCGAACTGGCAACATCCAGCGACAGGCCTACAGGTGCTGGGCGCATTATCTACTACACCACAGACATATTTAGGGAAAACAAGGAACACGCGGACCTTGTATTCTTACAGAACCGCTTTGCAGTTTGCATAAAGTTGATGACCTGTTAAAGCAAGTGTACTTGGAAGCAAAATTACCCCTAGATTTACAACTCCTCTCTTTCACAGCACTGTAGGTTTGAAGTGGCGGCTTGGTCATCTAGGAGCGGTAGAGCGAAGTATATTGTGACGTCAAAGCGCGCCGACAGGGAACACTTCGATAGTCTCAGTGCGGCGGAGGCACTGCGAGGGGATACCACTGTTCAAGGAGTTTTATTATGTGCTTTAGTTAGCGCGTTGTGTTAGCTTGTAACACCTCTTCGCCTATAGCGCAACTTTCACATGTGCCAACGATTGTTTCTACACCTTCTTATGCTTCTTGTATGATGGAACTGAATGGAAGACGGCGGCACCAAATACCGAAAAAAAACGCAAGGATGGTGCAGCAGGAATCGCAACGCATTCGCACGTCCACTGCTCGAACACAGACCAAGGTTCCTGCAGCTGCGCGCAGTGCGACACAAATGGCTGCAATACACGTCCCACAACAGTACAAGTGTTTCTACCTTGCCCAAGGAATACCCTGGTAGGACATTGAGATCCTATACATAGGGGAAGTTCGTCCACCATGGTTGCCTGCTATTTCCAGTGTCCTGATGACCCCTTTGCGACACGGCAACAAACATAGTTGACTTTGACAGCGCCGTTGGTGTCCGTTATAAGCTTCTGCGACGTTATGGCCTTTCATAAAAACTCACTCAGATAAAAACAAAAACCAACTATCATTCCGTTTTACGATACAATCGCAAGACCTATTCTAAGCTTGCGAATTATGTCTTCACTTCTGACACAAATAGTTCGGGCGAGAGCAACTGCACGCCGACGCGATCAGCAGCAATGTGGTTATTTCATTTCACAATCTAATTATTATCATAATGGCTTATTTGACCAGTGTCAAAAGTATCCCGTGCCACCTGTCAGCACCATCCGCAAATGAAAAACGTGTGCTTGGAGAGTGTTAAAAGGTCCCTTTAAGAAAGTAAAAATTTCTAGCCGCACTCAGAACAGATGGCGAGCCAAGTTGGTCAGAGAGAAAGTTTTTGTCACCTTTTTGACAATGACACTTTTCGGTGTCTCCCTGAACAGCTCAGGGTCGGCCAAGCGGCCACAAGCGTTCCACTAAGACAAAGCAACACCACGACAATGTCACAAACGCAATTATGTTCACGTTGGCCTGTGCTCTGTCGCGACTGCCTGTCAAAGCATATATTCGATGTGTACGACACCGTACGAACCATCAGCCCTTACAAGGAAAACTTGTGGAGGTGCCTACAACCGCAAAATTGTCTCCATTGCTCACCGACAGCCTTGTAAGCTAAAAAGCTCAGCTTCCCTATGTCCAAATGCAAAAGTACGGTATATGACCACGTAAGACGACCTCACGACCAGTAACGCGTCCCCGCCAAATGCAAAAATGGTTAGAACATAATCGCCGCATGCACGATCATGCAAGATGACGTTACTGACCTCACAAATAGTCACCGTCCCCGCCAAATTCAAACTCACTAACAGAACATTCGTCCCATGCACAACCACTTGCGGTGACGTGACGACTTGTCACGTGTCCCTGCCAAATTCCAACTAGCCAAGCTGTGACAAGCTAGTGAGCGGCAGCTTAGCTGTAACTCGGCCTTACGCGAGTTAGAGTGAGCCGCGCTGTTTTCTCTTGTCGTCAAATGTTCCATGTTAACACGCTGTGCGTCTAAAAAATAAACACTGTTAAAAAGTTAACTCTGCGTCTGTGCGCTTTGTGAGCCTACTCCGTCTCTTCGTCGGTTTCAGCGCTGCTGTGTTCTGCTATATTTATATGTCGTCACCTGGCTTAGGAACGTATTGTAAACACACCATTACAATAATGTCTGCATTATTTCCGCAAAATGATGCTTTCTTTATTCATTTCCTGTGCGCAGTTTTCTTCAAGGTGACTATATAGAACTTCAGTCATTATTTAAATCGGAATCTAGCTCTAGGTTCAGTTGTTATCATTCACAGATCAGTAAATATAGTTCAAAATTGCGGGATTTTAGGGGCTTACCTTTGGGTAACCGATATACCCAGAACGTAGTCCTGCGTGTAAGCGTAGAAGTCCTGCGCAGCCACGGCGGGCAATTGCGACGCCGGGTCGGCGAGCACGTCAACCCTGGCTGCCTGTCCCTGCAGTAGAGGCAGGAAAGTGTCGCGCGCCACCAGCAGCTCTTCGTCACCGGCGTGCAAGAAGACCGCAGAGCCTGGATACGCGGCGCCCAGGGAAAGTGGCACCGCGAGCCGCCGCAGTCGGCGCGGAAGATCTGGCAGAAGGCTTTGTTCGAGCGCCATGAGTGCCCAGAACACAACCAGGGGAAGCACCCAGGCGGTCAGTGGGGGCACCGTTGAGCGGTAGAAGTATAATATACGCTTTAGCAGAAGAGCCACAGTACTGGCGCCGCACGAGTTTCCAATGCCCTCGGTGGTGGCTGCCCGTCGGGTGAGCTCGCCTACAGAAAATGACGGGAATGTTTAAGGAAAAAACAACATGGAAGGCCTTAGGTATCGCCTAAAATATCTAAGCCTTGTCGCTAGACCTTGTATTTTGAACCCGTGACCTTGGTACTCGAATGATGATGGTCGTGGGTTTGGTTCCCGTAGCGGTGTATATGCCCCCCTGCTCATGTCTGTTTCACCGTTCACATTCAAACGCTGCGTGGCGCCCAGCAGTGTAGTCATGGCTGGGAATGCGGATATGTGCCAGACTTCAAGACGAGAGCACTGACCTTTGCTTCGAAAGGTGACGTGAAAAAAATGTGGCTGCGAAATCTCGAACGAAAGTTGAGAACGCTTAAGAACATCTAAACCCAGCCTATCGTTCACTTACTATGCATACTATAATTAACGTGGAAGAGTACGAGTGCAAGACTGTCCCGACAGGTCATGATGTCAATAGCTTGAGATGCTTGGTATTTACACCGCGATTGGGGATAATGAAATCACGGGTTTTACAAAACCGCCTTCTTCGGCTGGTATGCGCCACGCACTGTGGAATAGACACTGTATGGTAGTAGGGTGGCACATAAATACCGGACTCGATCCCACGACCTTGAGCACTCGAACTCGAAGGTGCAAAATTCTAACCCCGATGTGAAGCGACAACGCTTTCGCCTTCGCGTCTCCTAGGCTATAATTGAAACCACTTAAGCATTTTTTTTATTCTCGTTAATGATGACGTAAAAGGCACGCATATGAGGTCATCGATGCCACGACTCCGGAGGCCTATCAGTAATTCGTGCCTCTCCATACTAATTTTGGCACATATACGAGCAGAACAAGACGCGAGTCTCCGGTTTCCTAAGGCTGCACTTTTTTTTCTGTATATTTCGCATCCTCCCTTTCTTCAAAGCCACCTTCAAATGAGACACATAAGTCTTTCGCCTTGAAAATGTAACTTAAAGGCTTGTAGCTTTTCAAGGGAACAAACTATTTTTCGCTAATACGTAACTGTCTGATTATAGCTTTGGCTTCGCTCATCTAGAAATGGGCTATTGGGGGCCTTAAACTGCTCGGATTCTTTGGCGCCGGTGCAGCAAAGTATTGAGCCTTCTCCTCCTCGATAGGAGGAAAAGGCGCACTTCTTATTTATTGTGACGATCATCAAACGAGGGTTAGTACAGAGAACCAAGACATGTTTTGGGCTATCGATAATGCTTATGTAGGCAGTCTTGCTTCAAACAAATGCGACGATGTTTGTCCAAGCGCTCTAATAGTATAGTACATATGCTAATGTGGTGATGTAGTAGGATAGGTATCACCACATTCTGTTGTGTCTTTTTATTTCATGTAACCTGCACTTTGTATTATGCACTCCATGTAATTCCCCCTCCCGTCCCACTGTAATGCCTATGAAGGCGATGTAGGTATTTGATAAATAAATAAATAAATAAATAAATAAATAAATAAATAAATAAATAAATAAATAAATAAATAAGGCGTGTAAGTCGGCAAAATAGATTTGCTCATCCCATGTTAGCGGACAAGCCTTTTAATCGGAAAGTGGAAAGCTCCTGAGACGTAGCTTCAAATAAGCACTTTTATAGACATGTGCGTACGCTATAAAAAAAAATAAGCTACTAAAAAATGACTTGGTGTGACGTAACAGCGCCACAACGAAACACAAACCATGTAGGCGCGGCATATATGTAATCAGCATATCTGTATTGTGAAATGTATCTTAAACGCATTTTCTTAAGCATGTCATCACTGTATAAAGTTCAACTGTGCATTCCAAGGGTACTAATCTTATAACACGGGCGCCAGAGTACGTCCCACATACGCTTACACTCCTCTGCGTTGCGCAGCGTAAGCTGCTATGGGCTGGCTAAAATGATCGAGACTGGTTGCCACAGTGTAGCCGCCACTGCCGGCGCCACCGGCGTCCGTAACTCCTATTAGATCCAATAAGAAAAAAAAGCTCCACATCTGAGCGGATGTGAACGCAGCTCGATAGGAATAAACTGACTCTCAAGACTCGAAGGGGCATCTTGGATTCTCAGCTGCGGCTATGATTTATTAGGAGTTGTTTCAGGATATCATATGTCTTTTCAGAAAAGTCGGTGTAGTTTCACCGACAAAGACGAGAAAAGAGGCGGAGGACGCGGGGAGGAATGATAATAGAAAAAAGAGACAGCGGTGAAGAAGGGGAATAAAAGCGTGGAAAACAAGACAGAAAAAGATGAAGAATATGACGACTACAAAGTAAAGGGAGAAGACGGCGAAGAAGTGAAGAGGAAGGTGAGAAGACGAAGACAAGCACGCACACGACGACGATGAGTTCCACTAACGAGGAGGTGACAAAGCCGTTGAAAAGGAGGAAGGCCTTGACAATCAAGAAAAAGGTGCAGCCGGTGAAGAGGAAAGGGAGCAGAAAAAAGATATGCGTAATCCCTCTGTCAAAGGAATCGGTATAAGAGGAAAGTAAAATATGTCCCCGCATAAGCAGGTGAACGTTAATTGTTACATCGAGGTGAACTTGCCCATTGCTATCGGTGTTTCGCTGGTACGGCACCGTTTGACGTGGATGAACCCACGTCCACATATCGCCTCCATAACATCAAGGACCAATCCCTTGTGGTAACTCAAGTAATTTAAGTAATAACTGGACACATTCGATCGTAAATGCAGCGCAAGAAAGGTATCGATCACATTTACTTCCGCCACACTGACCCGTCAACGTCGTTGCCGTGCTTTGGCGCCTAACGCAACAGTTGTTCTCATCACGCCCGAAGAGCGGTCGGCGGGGAAACGCTACCCACGATGAATGGTGACCGCTTCTCTACCACTGAGCTGTCGGCGCACGCACCCTCGAAGCTGTACGCACGCCGGGTATGTTCTTTCTTATCCCGCTTCTTTCTGATGCACGCGCGACTCCGCACGCACGCATCGAAGGCGACCTTCGAATGCGCCTGGAATGGTGCCTCCATCCAGGAGAGGTGCCGTCATTCGCTTCGTATCTCTTGAATCGCGGCACCATTCCAGACAATGTGTGCCTGGATACGCGCGCGCTGAGCCGGACAAGAGCGTCGAAGAATGAAGCGAAATAAGAAGGCGCGTTCGTACAGCGTCGGGCGTGTGCGACGTTGGCGCAGTGGTTGAGCACCGGTCACAATTCATCGTGGAGCGGGGTGCTGCGACTTCGATTCCCAGCGCATCAACAGAAGTGTTTCTGATCGTTTTTCTTTGTTGTTCATGTTTACATTATGCGTCATATCCGTTACGGTAGTGACGTTTGGGGTCGTGGTGGACCCCGGCGTAAAACACTTTCACGTTAAAATTATGACAGCTCCACTAACGTGAAAGATCGGAAGTTCCGAAGCATGCGGCGATGCGCCGGTGTTCCCCACCGGAAACGTCAGTCGCTGCTAATGGGCTTGCTTTACCATGGTCACGACGACGAAGTTAGACGCCGATAGGCCGCACGCATTAGCAGAAACGGGGGAGTTCAAAATTTTGAAATTTAAAACTCCTCCGTGTGGAAAGTTTGCTCCTCCTCACGGAGAACCCTGCGCGCACGTATGCTTTAGCTAACTCCTTCAGAGGGAGCCCTATCTTCTGCTAAGGTAATATGGGTATCAACATCAGCATCGGCAATAATTGAACACAAATCCTCACGTTAAGCAATAAGTTGTGGATGTTAATACTGGCGACAAGGCTCAGCATTTTAAGAGCATGTTGGTTATTTACTCCCTAAGGAGTCGGTATGGTCAACCTGTCCTCTCTCTACTGGTTGAGCTTTATGTGAAAGGTAAACTCACCATCCGTTAAAGGCGCTGTTGCGCTCTGCAGACGCGTCTCCTCCCGATTGATCCTGAAAAAAAAGACACATGAAAAAATGGCTAAATATTGTACATCATCATCATCAGCCTTTTAAGTTCACTTTAGGACGAAGGCCTCTCCTAAGGATTTCGAATTTGCCCATTATGAGCGAGTTGGTCCCTCTTTATGCCTGGAAGACTGAACAGTTACGCTAACGAAACCATCGCAACAATAATGGCACAGTGTAATACGTCAAGCGATCGCTTTTCTTTGCTCTTAGTAGTTGGTTTACACTGGCACACCGCGTACACACTGCTTCCCGGCTTAATTCTGCTTCCCGGCTTCCCGGCAGCAGGATCTTGGCTGCAGGCACCAGCGTGGTATTCTCATAATTTCAGTCTTAAGCGCGGAACTTTTTAGACGCGGACGGGACAGGAAGGCAACACACACACGAGCTCCTGTCCCGACTCGCCTAAAAAGTGCCGCGCTAAACACTCAAATGTTACATAAACAAGGCCAGAAATCTACCATAGCTTCTAGTGATGTATGATCCCTCTATCTGCGTCACAAAAAAGGAGGTTAGCCACCAAACTACTGCAAGGTGTTAATATGCTGTTGACCACACTACTGGGATCAGGAAACACTCCAACACACCCCTGAGCACTCAACCGCGCTCTGAAAGAAAAAAAAAAAAACTTTCCCGCTAATCAATCACTTCGCATCCCCCTCGCCCCCCGCGTTCTGGTAACGCCATGGGAAGGAGCCTCGGAAAGAGGAATTGTGGATAAATTAGTTAATTTAATAAATTACTTGCCCATTAATTGTAACAAATTGCTCGCCCCCTGATTGGGGGCAAGTAATTTATTTATCCCAAAATTTGTGGAACAGCAAAGACTTTTAAAAATCCCTCCAAAAAATGTAGCGACGTCACAGAGGAGCACCATGGTGGCCGCATCCCTTGGGCTAAAGAAATGGCGACGGCAGCACCCAGATGTGAGTTATGCGTCTCTCATTCGTAAATCGGTAGCGTGACATGGAATTTCTCATAAGCGCTGCTCACCAGCATGAAGTCGATTATGTCCCAGAGCGCTTCCTCTGACCTCAAGAAAACGTTTTCGGGTGATTCCCCGTTCCACCTGCTCGGGTCAACGCACCCGTAACTACTATATGAATTCCTCTCTTAATCTGCTGTGAGGGCTTTCCATGCAAATTCCGTGTTAACTTACGTAAACCTTTGGCTCTGTCCTTACTTGCAATTTCACGGCCACTGCATTGCACGTATATCGGTGTATCAAAGTAGACTGTGCAAAAATAATATATTTCCACTTCGTTTCTTTTGTTTTTCGTTGCGCTGTGCCATGCTCTTAGCTTAGTATATTTACCATGTTTGTTTGTTTTTTATTTTAGGCTTTTTTCACTCTCCTTTCCCACGCCGAAAATGTTTTATGCTTTAGCGATGTATAATTGCTATTTCACTCTTTTATATTGCAGAAAGCTCCCATTAAACTTAAGCCCGCCATCTGTCCTGGTTTCTCTTCCTTTCTTCTTCTTCCTTTTCCTTTTTTTCTGCACTCGCTGCCGGAATTCTACAAAAAAATGTGCTCTCGCGTTCCCTGTGGTGTTCATTATATTAACTTTTACAATTCTGCCTTTTGTATGTGCCCTTCATACCAATTGCAGCTTTGGCAGGCTTGTTTGTATTGGTACTCGGGCTAGACCAACGTTCTACTATTGTTAGTAGTAGTAGTAGCAGTAGTGGTCTGCTCCGTCACTACCTATGTTGAGGGATTTTCGAAATCGTTAACTGCGACAGATAAGTTTTCTGATATTAAATTACTCGATAGGCGATCGTCACATGGCCCTGGTTATAATGGGCCCCAGTAAACGGGCTTCAACACGAAATAATCAAATGCGACGCGATACTTTGTTATACATTCATGACACTCCTATCAATAGACACGCGCTTAAAGCTACTGTTGTAGATGGTACACCACTCAAGAATTAGAGATGAAGTGCAAGCATTCGGCGTGTGTGAGAACAGGCGCGGCTCACTTGATGAACACGTCTTGTATGGTGGCGACCGAGACGCCGATGCTATCAATGCCCAGAGCGTCGCTGTTTGCCTCGAGCTGCTTGAACATGTCCTCGAAGCCGGCGCAGTCAAGCAAGTGTAGAGCTACGGTCACCTCGCTTGGACGGTGGCGCTTTACCTCCGCCTCGGGCACTGTGCTTTTGATTATCTGCATGATGTCGTACAGCTGAAATGCCACTGAAGGCTTCCGCATTATGTGCACCCGGTAACCTGCGCCTGGGAGAGCAGTAGAATTTTATTTCACGGAGTAAAGCCTCGTGTTCATGAAATGTCTCAGTAGAAACCAAGACGAAGAAATGGGCGTGACCACGGCAGGCATTGAGACGGCAAGATAACCGCTGGTCATTAAAGGTACCAGAGTGGATCCCTTGAAACGCCAAGCCAGACAAGGAGTGCCCGAAAGTTAGGCTGACAGATGAGATTGAGAAGTAGTAGCAGTTGCCACGGGAACGGCTTAATGGTAGAACTATAAAAGAGGCATTGGAGTTTTACATTGAGTATGAGTTTGGCTTTATTCGCCCAAATACACATACAAGAGGATTGGTCTGATGGGGAAAAGAGCTGCATTTCCCATCTTGGGTAGACCCATCTTCCAGAAGATAACACAAAATAACAATTACAGGTGGCAGAAAGCGACATTACAAGGAAAAACCCGCATGTGGTTGATCGCATCGAATAGTAAAATGAAATTAAAAGAACATTGAAAATACAGGAGGCCTGCTTTACACCCTGCGCAGGGCTTAAGGCAGGCTGACTGTTGATGAAACCTGCTGTACTAAGCTTACCAAAGGCTTTCTTGAGGAAGGCAGGCGATCCGCAGCACTGGACAGTACCGTGCGCCATCACCACGACGCGGTCCCCAAGCATGTCGGCCTCTGCCATGTCGTGGGTCGATATGAGCAGAGTGCATTCTCGCCGCATTGAACGGAACAAGTCCCAGATGTCACGGCGCGTCTCCGGGTCCAAAGCCTGATGTCGGCTCGTCCAGTACCACCACCTGAAGTAGCACGCGATGGTGTCCTTGTAACGCGCCCAGCTGATAAACCATGGGGACGTTTTTCATTCGTCTTATCCACGCGGTAGCTCTCTAACAGTTGATTATTCTAACGAAGTCTTGTACATTATTCATGGCGAGTCTCTTACACATCTGCCAACACACACTAACAGGTGCGTAGCCGGGGGATAGGAGGTGAAAGGGGGGGGGGGGGGGCGGTGTGGGAATATGTTTCAGTGTCAGAACACCCTTAGAATGTGTGTAAGCGCTACACAGTCCTCCTGGCCCTCCCCTCTCACGGCTCTTCGTTTACCATTGCTATGTACATACCACACAGACATATAACCATGGGAACACGAGACTACGACTAATGATATTGGCTGCGTATTGTATCCACATATCCAATGTACTGGTATCCACATATCCAAAGAGTTCTGTAATTTCCGCACAACTTACTTCCATAACATCGCTGGCTAACGTTGGGTGACATTCCTCAACATTTGCTTCACTCACTTGCGCGCTTTAGTTATGACCGATGCCAATCGTTCACCCTTTTGTGCTTCACAATCATGACGGGGTTAGCGCACGTGAGATACCGGCAATTACGGTCATGGTTCATTATTTCAATATTTGTACATGTACTGTTTAACGCTCGGCTAATACTAGGATCATTAAGGTGGTTGAATCTGTTCGCAAACAGGAGTTTGCTTTCCCTTCAGTATTTATAATCTCGGTGCTGGCGTGATGACACCAACTGCTCATCTACGTTCCTCAAAAAGGAAAACATGCCGATTCCTTCTGAAAGCCAAGCGCTGTGCCCAGAACGCATTATGAAAGCTTTAGATCGTGCGACAAGGACAACGTATGAAAGGAACTCTTCATTTATTTATAACGAAAAACAGCGTACCTTCGTACTCTCCACTACATTGCTGCATCCAAAAAACGCAACTTCAGGTCAGCAATGACTGACCTATTCTTACAGTGCATAGCGCATAAACGTATAAGGATGGGACACGAAGTGACAGACAGTCGCCCTAACATTTAACTATTAAACTTGGTGAGACTGGATGTCCGTTATTGTCCGTTATGAGGATATGTCGAACGGCAAAAGTCCACATGACTACTAACCTTTCATCGTTTCATGGACGCGGCGCACTTGTTCTGGTTGTTGTGCTTTCAAAAGCCCTTTGTACCCACCTCCTCCGTGGAGCATATCCGCCTTTAGAGTGCATTAAAATTAAATATCAGTAAAGTTATATAGGTGGAAAGGGAAGCTAAGGGTATTTTTACTGTGTTTCAATTTAAAGATTTTGTTGTTGTTCTGTGGGGTTTAACGTCCCAAAACCAGCTGTGATTATGAGAGACGCCGTAGTGGAGGGCTCCGGAAATTTCGACCACCTGGGGTTCTTTAACGTGCACTGACACATCGCACAGCACACGGGCCTCAACATTTCGCCTCCATCGAAATGCAGCCGCCGCAGCCTGGATTCGATCCCGCGACCCTCGGATCTGCAGCCGAGTACCATAGCCACTAGACCACCGTGGCGGGGCTCAATTTAAAGAGAATAGATACCTTCATATGAGGAGCGTTCATATTATTTACGCCGTGCTCCAGAGGATACGAGCAGACAGCGAAGAATCTTCAATGATGGCTGAATTTCAAGCTGTACAAAGAACTTTCCGCTTAAACATGCCGATTGCCTCGTGCTGCTTATACATGCCACCTGCGCCGACTGACGCATGTCTGCGACGTAAACCGGATATAGAAGGCTGCCTTCTGTCAACTATAAGCAAAATCAACTATAAGCATGGTCAACTATAAGCAAAATCAGACAAAGATGAGACCATGGGAAGCAAACGATGTCTTTCGACAAAAAAAAAAAAAAAAAAACCTCATTCCCGTGTGACGCACATGCATAGTAGACATAGCCACACGCAACAGAAAGATACTTCCTGATCCAAACATCGGAACTATTAAACGCGCAACACCTTAGGGAGCACTTTCGTTCTTCGTGAAAGTAGTCCGACTGGTACTCCCGCATTTTACCTAGTTTCGCAGATACTTGTGGATCTTTGAACTGCGGTGCGCGCCTGGCAGAGTATCTTGATAGACGGGAGCGGTATGACGGATTTTCATAGGCGCTCTTTACGTGTACACTGCGTCCTTGCACCATTCGCATTTCCATATATTCAAGCCAGCCCAAAATTTCTCAACTACCAAGCCATTCCTTCGGAAAAGAAAAGGGTAGCTGTCGTGAAATTTTCAACAATAAATATAATCTCGCCTATAACTGAACGAAACAGCAAAAAAAAAGAAAAAAGAAAAATCCACGTGTGGCGCAAGTGGCCTTCCGGCACTCACCTTTGGCCTGCATATGGTAGCTATGGCGACGCTTAGGCGCTTCTTCATTCCGCCAGAAAGGACGGAGATAGCGCATTTAGCTTTGTCTTCCAGCCGAACAAGCCTTAGAATTTCGTTGATGCGCCCTTGGAGAGAGTTCCGGTTGATTCCCTTGAGCTGCATATCAAGATTATTGGTGAAACTCCTTAGTGTATTCGTCGTCGATGAATCGTTTGGACAACTCACATAAATGCAAATTATGGTATCCATGTGTGGCTTTGCCAAGAAAATCATAATATTGCCCGCACATTCCTGGCGTGCAGCGTTCAAATTCATTTTCAGGAAAAATGAGTGACTTGCAACCACCTGGCTTGCCATGAATCATTTCAGTTCCAAGGAGAACACGTGCTCCAAATTTGACACAGATCAATGGAAAATGAAAAATCACCGGAGTTGCCCTTTGACGATGTCAGAGTTTAAAGGATTTCATTCTCTTGTGGCTCATGCAAAAAGAAAAAGGAATAGCTACACTCTAAAAACTGGAGCCAGTTCCGCAGGAGTGAAACGACCGAGCTACTCTTTAGGGCATCGTTCTACTCTATCAAAACGTCGGATGGAGTGAAATGTCCATATCTCTTGCGGTATGAGAGAGTAAAACGCAATTTCACTCCTGCCACACACATGTGATGCTCGCATTCGCAGCCGCAAACATGGCGGCTCGGGTGGGAGCGGACGATTGACGAAGACAACAGCCGCTTTGTGAAGTGTTTTTCAATGGAACTATAGCAGCGACCTTCCTACGACTTCCACGTACAAGCTTTCGCGTACAAACGCGTGCAGTGTACGTTTAATGAACGGTGCCTTCCTCGACTACGAGCCTCAACCGACGGGAGTCATAGTGAGCTGCCTCTCCTGTGTGTTTCCCCGATCGAACAGCCGTACCCGTGCTCGTGAAACCCGCCAGCCTACACGCCTCGCATTCTTCGCTTACGTGTGCGAAACGAAGAGGAATACACTTTCAGCGACACAGTAAGCTGTTGTGATCGTCGACGGCTGGTCTCCGAAGATTCACTAGATATAACTCATGCATGTAAAGAAAAAGGCTTCGCTACGACTTCGGCATCGAGCGGTATGACGGTCACGAGCGCGTCGACGGTGAAAATACCGTGACTGCGATCCGTCCCGTTCGCAAGTCTGGTAAGTACAGCAAAGTACCCTAAACACTTCTTATGACAGAGACTATATTTCATTTGTGTGCAGAATAACGAAGAACGAGGAGTGCATATTTTGTGATCGCCAGCGGTTGTTCGCCGTACAGACGTGCTCGACGAACTCGAAAGGGGGCGCCGTCGGAATGAAGCGGGTGGTAGCGGAGCACCCGGGTGCCGCTTTTCTTCGCTGGCGTTGATGAAATTCAGCCTCTATTATGTTCGTACTCGCTTCCTCAGGTGCATTTTACATCGCGAACCAGCACTGCGAACTCGCGTTTGCCCGTAAAACGGAATGCCAGCTCATGATAGGAATGCCTTAATCTAAAAGGCATTGTATATGTTCCGCGCGTTTAGATTAACAGATCTGTGTGGCGAGCGGCTACCTATGAGCCAACGCTAAATATAAACCTGTTCTGTGCATACTTTTTGTTTAATTACGCAGAACAGTACCTTACCACTGGCGCTACATAGCAGGTCGAGTAAACGGGTTATATATACGGGACTTCAGCGTAATACGGTATATCGCGAGTGTGTTGTGGGCTTTGTGCTTTGCTGTGGTTGCGTTATTGGCGTGTATGTGCGTTCGTGTCATGTCAGCCTGGTTGTTCTATGTTAAGTGTGGTGTAATTAAATGCCTGCTAATTGTAGCATGGTCGAAAAACGGCGCAGTGGTTGCTTTTCTTTTTTGTCTCTGCTACTTCCTCTGAGAGTACTAGCACCCCGCTTGGTGGGGTAGTAGAGCTCTCTTCAAAGGAGTGTTCGAATCCCCTTCGGAGGTGTCCTACTACTCTCTCTTGGCGAGAGTACCGGTACCCTGCAATGGGGTTGATCTACTCTGAAAAAAGGAGTTAAATTTGGGACACGAAAGAACTCCCCCAAAGTGAGTGCCCAGCACTCTCTTTGTTTTTAGAGTGTAGACACATTTTACGTTTTTCGCTCGATGATGGTTATAGAATGGTACATAGCGTGAGAAAATTCCAACCGAAGATATTTTTCGATTGTCGCGTGCCAAATAGCTTACGCAACCGCTTCGCAGTGTATATACACTGAAAGTGGAGCATGTAGAACACAGCCTTCTTGAAAGTATCGCGTTCAGAAAATATCTCACTGCCGCAGGCCTCCACCGCGAAAGAGCCCGCGCCTGTTTGTCTTACATGTACGTACCGCGCCAAAATAAACCAGGTGCTCCCAGACAGTAAGGTCCTGAAAGAACACGTCTTGCTGCTGGCAGAAGCAGAGATTGACACGTGCTTCCGCCGTGTTCTGAACCACGTCGAACCCGCACACGTTCACGGAACCGCTTGTGGGACTGCACACGCCTGTAGGACAGTAGAGGCGGCACAGACGACGCGTAACCTTAGGCAATGGAATATTTTCATCATTTCACAAATATGGTGTGCGTACGTCATACGTGTCTCCATTGTACAGCAACGATGTGCATATCGACTTTTTCTATCACAAGCGCATGAACGTGGCAGCGATCTACCATTAGGCAAAGGATTCACAAGGTCACTGCGGTCACAAGGCTGCGCAACGAGATAAATTTGTACCACGTCTGTTTTGTGTCGTAGCGTCAACGCGCTTGATTACATGCGTGGAGAGGTGCACAATGCAGCGATTGACCTTCCCTCGGGTTACTGGTAGGCTGGTGTTGATCAAAGACAATAATCGACAGATGAAAACCTAATAGTAATTGCTGTGCTGCGTCTGTATTTGCAGCTTCCGCCACCCTGCCTCAGTACGTCCCGTGTCACACTACCGGTGGCAGCCGGTGAGCCGCAAAGAGTGATGTTGATGAACTGGAATCCCCCCTACAGCCAGGCTCACTGCTTCAACAGAACTTTTTGCTGCGCCAGTTGGTGCGCATTCATGTTAGCTTTAAGGCGCCGAAGAAAAAAAATAACGAACCGTGCAAGAGTACACGGGCGCTGTGTCCCGTGTACTCCCTGTGGTTCGTGTTTTTGGTTGCCTTCAAGCTGATATGACTATTCCAAACACATTTGTTTTGATCGTACTGACTTCATTTAAAATTACAAATAACTTAAAAGTACTCTCATTAAGCAGCAATGTCGAATAAATTGAACTGACGCCGTCATTCGCCGAGAAAATCAATAAATATAGTTCGTATTCTCTGCGGCAAAGTGTCTCAAAGACGTAATGATATGTTATATTAAAGGAGTACTGACACAATTTTCTTACAGTCTCGCATACTTGCTGTGAATAAAAGCTCTGGCGTGGAGAACTCCAAAAAGCGTATTTTGGTGCCTCGCAACACGATGAATATATCTTTGATACAGCTCCCTTAAAAGCCCATTTTCGGTTTCGATTTGAAGGGGGCGGTTTCCTGGTGACGTGTCAGCACATTCGGACGTACGTCTAGGTCACTTGGGGACAGCAGTTCCTGACAGCCTCTTGCAACTATGTCGGCTATCGTCATTTACGCTTGGTGCACGCAAACAACGATGATTTCGCAGTCGTCCAGCGACTATGACGGCGATGTCGGCGATTTTTAATGTTGAATTCCAATGGCGGAGTCGGAGCAAGTTTTTCTGCTCCTTTCGGAGCAAGTGTGTTCCAATGACAGAGTGAGGACGGGAGTCGAGAGTTCCAATGAGAGAGCCGGAGGGGATTCAGAGCGGGAGTTGCTCCGCGGAGCAGGAAAAGCTGCTCCGCCGAAATCGGCGGAGTGGACCGGAACTCTGCGTGACGCTTGCCTGCTTGCCTGCTTGGGGGCGCGGCGGCGCCGCCGGTCGCGACTCGCGAGTTGTGGTAATGGCGGACGGCATGGGCGGCTCTGGTGCCTCGGCAAAGCGTGCGGCATTGCTTCTGCTACTCGATAGCGACAGCTCCGAGTCGGAAAGCTCAAGTTCTGACACGAGTCATTCCTCGGACAGTGACAGCGACGCTGAGCGCGCTTACGAGCGGGAATTTGAGAGGATGTTCTCCATTCCCGCGAAGAGGCCCAAAGTCGTCGGTTTCGTCGAGGACGTGGTTCGGCAGTACTCGGACGATGAGGTAAAAAAGAGGAAAGCATCATACTGAAGGTTTAACACGCTGTGCTAATTTCATTTGTGTCTTTTTTTTTTCGAGCAGTTCCGGAGGCACTTCAGGCTGGCTCGATCTGTGGCCGAAAAGTTGATCGCCGAGTTCGCTGCCTCGTCAATGTGCCCTTCGAGCACACACGGAGGAGTTCCAGCGAAATCTGCGGAAACGCATGTCTTGGCATTTATCTGGTTAGTTACTCCCCCCACCCTTTTTTATCTGTCTTTTTTTTGTTTGTTACGGTGTCTGCATAGGAATGCATTTGACTATGAGCTCGTTGCTTACGGTGTAGTATCATCTGAAGCTGCTTTTTTTCTTTTTCGGTACGTGTAATCCCACTGCGCAGGTACGCGGCCAACAAAACCTGCATGCGAGACGTGGCAAGCCGCTTCGACATGTCAGAAAGCTCCGTTCACCGGGTCCTTCAGAGAGTAGCGGAGTTTCTCATGACGCTGGGACCATCGGTGATCAAGTTTCCCGCAGACCTGGAGAACCTGGCTAGCAGTTTTGAGAAGGTTTGTTTTGATTTTATAAGGACCTATGAAATTCGACCAGCCAAGTTTTAGTGCACTCATGTTGTATTGCAATATGAGTGCACATTTTATTGTGGGTTATTTCAAGCTCAATAATACACTGCGCTGGGCCTTCATGAAAACATGATAGGTCATGATGATAATACCGAGTTAATACAGCCGATTCCCTGCATGTGAATGATGCTGCATGCTTTGTCATCACCTATAAGAGTAGATGTACTTGTTCAGATGTGCGATACAATATGAACCAGGTCTGGTTTTGCTACCAAATTCCCATTGTGTGCTTCAGCTCGCTTAGGGAAAAAAAACATACTCAGGCTTTGTTTTGTTTTCTCTCCCATTTTACGATTGCAAAAAGAGAGGTGGGTAGCAAAAAGAAAAAATCGTGTAATATATCGTGAACAGCAATGTTTGTTATCTTGACTACTTTCCAAAGTTGAATTTGGTTTGCATTTTATACATAATATACATATACCGTACTGTGCCATGAAAGGTATGCTGTGACAGAGAGTAAATGGGTTTGAGCACCAGTATTTTCTTGTTAAAACTCCTCACAGATGCTAATTTCTTGCTCAGACATGCATGATATCACTCAATAGAAGGGTATGACTTGCTTGCAGGTGTCTGGAATGCCTGCTGTAATTGGCTGCATAGATGGGTCGTATGTGAGGATACAGTGCCCAGCCAAGAAGGTTGCCTCAACATACTGCAACCGACACCACTATCTTTCTCTTACACTACAAGCCGTCTGCGACCACAAGAGGCGCTTCCTTGATGCCTTCACTGGAACCTCCAGCAAAATGCACGACTCTCACGTGTTCAGATTGTCACCACTGTCAAAGCAGATTGCTTCATTATGTCAGGGTCGTTACCATATTTTAGGGGACGCTGCATATCCACTGCGGGAATATCTGCTGACACCGTACAGGGATTACGGTGCTATGACAAAGCAGCAAAAAGGCTTTAATTTTAAGTTTTCAGGTACACGAGTGCTCATTGAAAATGCATTCAGCACGCTCAAGAAGCGCTTCAGGCAGCTCATGTACCTTGAGCTGCACACTATTCACTGGCTCAATGAGTTCATCATAAGCTGCTGCATTCTTCATAACTTGTGCATTGATTGCGGTGATGAAGAGCCGGATGATGATGACGATGAAGAAGGAACACCCAATGCTCTTCAGTGGCAGAACAGCACTGCTGACCACATTGATGAATCTGACGAAGAGCAAGCTTTGCGCAAGCTTGGTGAAATCAAGCGTGCTAAGGTTTGCACTTTTATGCAAATAAATGCATGAGCAGTGGGTCACCACCTTTCATGGATCCTGCTCAAACTGTACTTTTCCTTTAGCTTCAAAACACCAAGAAGCTCTAGATAGATCCTGCTGCAAACTGCACTTTTTCTTGAGCTTCAAACATGTAAAGCCACTTTCATTACGGCTCTAGGCTTTATACGTAATCATGCGATCATGGTACGACATTCTTTGTTTTATTTAAGCTAGCCCTGTAAACTAATAGCTCTGACGCAGCGTTGGAGCTGCTGCATTGAAGTATAGTCCACACAGTAGTTGAAGGGCTATGTGCACCAATGCGCACCCTTTAATATACACAAGCACACGTTTGGCACTGTACATTTTATTTACATATGTACATTGTAGGACACTGGAGTGCCTTACACATCTTCTAAGCCAAGAAAGCGGCTGAGAAGCTTCATTTTTTCTTCGTGTTGCTTGGCTTTCTCCTCGCGAACACGTTCCCTGTACTTCTGCCTTTCCTGATGACGCTTCAGTCTTTCGTTTTCTCGCTCAGTTCTTTTTTTTTCTTTTTCTTGCTGTAACTTGCTCATTTCTTCAAAGAAATGCTGCATTTCCAGCATTCTGGAACCCGAGAGCTTAGGTTTTTTGGGCTCAGGTTCCTTTGTTGTTGTGCTACCTCTTCCTTGGCTGACCGACTCCTGGCTGGTCAAATCTTGGCTCGACTCCTGGCTCGTCGATGCTTGGCTTTGCGGCCTTTTCATTGAGACTATTCCGGAGCTGTCTCGAAGCTCTTCTGGCTCAAGGCTGTCATCAAGCCAGCGTATTTTGGCTATTTCGTCTTCATATGGTACATCAGACGGGGAATTCCCTGACTTGTTGTTGTGTGCTGCAGCGCTCCTTTTTCGCCGCATAACAGTCTTGTAACGGCTGCAGCACTGTTCACCTGTTTTTGGGATTCCGGTGACCTCTGTTATATTTGCCGCGATTCGGGCAAACATTAACTTCTTATTTCGAAATTTTTTCATAGGCCCAATTTGCGAAAAGTATTGGTGATAATAGTCGAGCAGAAGCTTCGTTTCTCCGGCTGTCCACTCACAGCCTGTACCTGTAAAGAAAAAGTGCAGGAGGCAAATGTACTGATGTTACCAGCGGCATGTCATCCTACGTAGATGCTCAGAATTGTGGTATTCTGCTGTGTTGGTATTTATTGTAAAGCTTATTGGCATATATTAGCACCCTGTTTCAGTTTCTGTCTTGATTACTATTTTTCTACCTTATATTTTGTCGTTGTTACAGTGCTCGGTATTCTTTTCATTGATCCAACTGTATGCATCATGTATAATTAATTACTTGCATGCATTTATATCCACTCCTGCTAGGGCCTCTAAATGGGCCTGCGGTGTGCACTGAATAAATAAAATAACTAAATGGACTCACTGCGTTGCTCACTTGTTCGGCCGTGTCCGGGCACTGTGAATGGAAAAACAAAATGCATAGTTATTCATAAAGGTGGCACAGATAAATCGGCTTACTGACCAACATTTTGTCTTCTCTAACGTATTGCTGTACATTGAACCACCATGGAACTATGCAGGCAATTAAGGTAAGCCATGTGAGGCTTCCTAACAAATTTTAACAAAAGAGTAACACTATTTTTGCTGTGTTACCTCATCGCGACACAAAATCTTTAATTATTTCACATAGGCATACACGGTAGGCGTGCAACTTCTTCAATATTAGCTCAACACATGGTGCACATTCCTGATTACATTACACACGCTCAGCACAATGCACAGTACTTGATCAGCTGACTGTTAATCGAAATTGAGCACAATCTTTCAGAGCTGAAACAGGCAGTGACACTACAGTTGGTAACAACTTTATTGATAGTCCTGCAGTGCTTTCGCAGACCGGGCCTTAGGTCTCCCACGTGGGGACGTCGAGGTGACACTACAAAAAGCAATTTAATTTCTGTGTGCTGAGACCGATTCCACAGTTGGGTGCGCTTAATGTCCTGGCCTTTGTAACATTACGATCGCATTAGTAGCAGAGCATGCACTCACGCTGCCACCTATGCAACTAAAATTTCGTAGGAATCAAAATCTCACGAGTGTCACACTGGTCGATGGTCTCTTCACGATATATAAAAAATGACAACTGCTTCTGCACCGCTTCCAATGAAACGCTCGCGCTGGTCTCGTACAGTAAATGCGTTATTTAGGAGGTATCTCGCCGCATATGCATACCTGATAACCTAGGGACATAAGAAATCGGGAGGCTCGCCGCGGGAGGAGTGGGGCGAGGGAGGAGAGCAGAAAAAAAAAAAAAAAAAGGTTTGGGCGATTGGTCAACAAAATTTACAGCTGTGTTTGTGCAATCGCACGTAGAAAAATGTGAATTCGGCAAAGGTTTTCGTTCTCCACGTAAACAGGAAAACGCAAAATGCAATGACGGATGCGATGCGTTTGAGTGGACGACCGCACCAGCAGTAAAGCAATCGGGTAACAGGAACGTAGCGCGAACAGACAATCGCGATCCACGCAACATGTGCGTTGAACAATTACAGATGTGTTGAAATTGAGCAGACACCTACCATGTTGGTCCGCATCCTGTGAGGTCACCATGGTTGACATAGTGGACAGCAGTTGTTGCACGCTTGGCGTGGTATCCATTCGTGAATTGCACTGAACAGCTGAACAGCAAGCGAACGAGTGCAGGCGGTGCTGGCGGTGCTGACAGCGGAGGAGACCACGCGCAAGGCATCGTGGGTAAGTCGGCAGCTTCCGCCTTGCTCCAGCGGCGCTGGTTCCGTTCCAATCGCGGATTTGGAGGATTTGCTCTACGCCAAAGTCGAGTGCTCGCTCGCGGAGTCAGTCGGCTGCTCCGACTCCGCCATTGGAATTCAACATAAGAGGCTGTGTTCCTAGGTCATCGTAGTGTCCATTGCGCTGAGGTTGGCATGCATATGCCGGGCGTTGAAAACATTAAAATCAAATTGAAATACTTTGTACACGTTTCCTGGCTTCGGTGTTTAGAGAGCGTTAACAATGCATGATTAGAAAACGAAAAATGCACCTTTCGCGCCACCGCAAAATCGTGTCGGTACTCCTGTAACATGTACAGTATCACCGCCAAAGATTTTTTGTCTACAATAAAGGGCCACTACTGTATGATTGCCTAATTTCCACCTAGTCAAAACGGTAGCCGATATGACAGTGAATTAAAATTAGTTGGTTCCATTTGCGTCACGCGCACGAGGATTTCTTTTTAAAACGGTGGTGCAGTTCAGCTGAAAGACCCTGTAGATACCACCTCCGCGGCATTGTAGTGTTGGCGGAGGCCGAGAAACATAAAACCAACCCGTGTGGCGTTCAGTCACAAAGTGCGTTGTGTGTAGGCACAGAAAGGACACTGCTTTGCTTGCGGATTCAGGCGCCTTCTTAACTTGCTATTTTCGTGTGGTACAGTTGGTTTACGACCCCGGCCAACTCTTATCAACTGTCCTTCGTTGTTTCCGTTCAGCGCAGGAGCTTGTTCTTTAACGACTTCACACTGTCGTGCCAAAGTGATGGCATTTACGAAGGTCAGCTCTGCATCTAGCTGCATTCTTTCAGACAGCTTGCGGTCCCTGGTGCCCACAGCTATACGGTCCCGTATCATCTCGTCGTGTAATTCTCCGAAACTGCACAACGTGGCCAGCTGGTGTAACTCTCTGATGAACTGTTCGACACCTTCTCCTTCTCGCTGTTCTCCCTTGAAGAACGTCGTCGTCTTGTATACGACATTCTTGCTAAGTACGATGAGATTCTCGAACGCTTTTAGGACATCGCTGTAGCTGTTCTTCTTCTCGTCCGTAAACTTAAATGAGGCAACGATGTCTTCTGTCTTGTCGCTCGTAAAGTATACCAGTGCGTACACTTGTTCCACTGAGCATTTCCAAGCGAGGCCACTCACGATGCGAGGACCTTCAAACGGCTGCTTCCGTTGCCGCCACTCACTGGGATTTGTGAAGGTGAATTCCTCCGGAGGCTTGCACTGGAAGCTGGACGTAGCCATTTTTCCTTGCTGAGCTTGCGACTCCTGCATCGGTACTCTTGGCAGGTTCAAATACACTCGCCACCATGTAGTGGTCGCCGAGAAACATACAACCGACACTTTGAGACTGAACGCCATGCGTGTCGGTTGTGTGTTTCTCGGCCTCCGCGATTACTGCAGGCATCATTCCCTTTAATTGAACTGGGCAGCTTGCATGACCGTATCTTTTTATGTTAAGACCGGGATTTGATGTTTGTCACACATTCAAGTCATGCCATTTGAATATTTTGCACATACCATATTAACGAAATGACCAAAGACCAACGCTGGCGGGGCTCATAGATAGATAGATAGATAGATAGATAGATAGATAGATAGATAGATAGATAGATAGATAGATAGATAGATAGATAGATAGATAGATAGATAGATAGATAGATAGATAGATAGATAGATCCGTCCCTCGTCCGTGAATGGGTAGCACACATCCGTTAGGCTGTCACATTACGCGCCGTTCGCCGCGCAAAAGACGAATTTAGTCTGTCGTTTGGATGCTCGCTTATGACGGCCTATCAAAGGACAGTGGATCAGTATTCCCCTAAGAGCCCTTCCTGTCCCAACGTGAGTGCCATCCGCAGTGAGAGTCTACAGCTAGAAAGATTGCTTAAACACGGCACCCGTCAGTATGTTGAGAACCGTGGTCTTCCCGGCGCCATTATGCCCCAGGATGACCGTGATGAGGCCTTCGTAGATCTCCAGGTCAACATTCTCGACTGCTACTACGCCGCCATAGTCCTGCGCATAGTCAGGGCGAAATGTAAGAGTACTGTCATTCTGTAACGTATCGATCGGCAAAATCATTCATTTCGTATATTGCTAGCAACCAGCAGAGAAATCCTACCAAGCAATCAATTCTAACGCACAAAGCACTTGCCGTTAACACCGTGACCATGTGTCTGAAGACACCTCCGCTTTCTCACGGAAATTTTACAGAGTCGCCCGTTCTCAAAACTAAACAAACACGTACAGCTAATGTAACTGGAAGTAAACAAGGTGTGTAAAATATCGAAGCTGCTTTATTTCTCTGCACCATCCAGCTCGTGGGTTGACCCAACCGATGACAGCCCAAGTGCCAATACTGTGAGAACCGCAAAAGGGAGCCCGTCTGGGGTAGCTTATCTCGGTTAACAGAATTTTCAGTAGGCACAGAGCTGTCATCTACTAATCTTTACTTCACTTTGGAAAACCGCGGAAGTTAGTACAGCTTTCTTGCGAACTATTGCGAACCAAAAATCGGAAGCCGCAGTAAATTTGGGGCAAAGAATTCGGCGGTACGTTGTCAATGTCGCCTGCTTTCTCTAGGGATCTATTCTGTTACCCTTAATGACCAACGGTTATCCTGGCTTCCCATTACGCATCTGCCCCCGCCCAATACCCCTTCTTAATTGTCCTTAACGTGCGTTTTCCTGCCTGCGGCCTCTCCTCTCTTTTTGACCCTTAAGCTTACACCTATCATTTTTTTATTCCATTGCTCGCTGCGCCGTCCTCAATTGAAATTGAAACCTTTTAGTAAGTCTGTTAGTTTGTGCCCCATGGGTGAGTACCTACGGCGCAGAAAGTGGCAGGGGGCGGCAGAAAGTTGCATGGGCAGATGAAATCAAGAAGTTAGCGGGGACAAATCGGTGGACGAATTGCGTGGACATGATGATGTCATTGTCGTAGGTCGCAAGCACAATATGGCAAACAAGCTCAAAGGACGTGTGCACTGCGCATTGAAGAGTGGGCTTGTCGAACAGGGGCCCAAATGATCTCCAATGGCGGGAGGCGTCTGTACACGCACACACACACTCACACTCACACACGCCGACACACGGATACAATCCACATTCTGGTGACATTCCCTCACTTGTTTTTCAGCGCATGCATCTGAATTTCGCTTACGCCACCTTCTCTTCACTACTTTCAGGCTGTCTGCGTTATTTATAGCATCCCAACTTTTCGTGTTATACTTTTGTTTCGACTACTTCGCGCCTTTTGATTAACTTTAAAAGCTGTGCCGATTCTACTCTGCCTTTAGTGCGTTAGATAATGCAGTGAATTACCGTTCCCTGATCGAACATGTCGAGCCTCTCTGGCCTCATCAGTAAAACTAGCTGATGTTTCATCGGACGCTAAATGCCACTGACCCATGGGTCTCATATGGTTTCGAGCAGTTACGCCTCCGACGTTCCTCATCACACCAGCGTTGTTGAACTACAGAACCCTGGAGCGACTCGAACAATGAAAAGCTACGTCCTTCAAATATGTCCTCACTTTAGTCAGTCCCTGGACGGTGATCACTGGAGCAGCGTCGACCGGAGGCAGCTGAAAGTACCCAGGATATTTGTCCACGGGGGAGGCGGCCCCGGCTTTCAAGTCTTGAACGGCCGGAAACCAGTGCCGATACTGGAGAAGGAAAAATTGTATCGCAGGAACGCTGCAGTCAGCTGAACTGATGGTGCCATTTTAATCCTGTGCATGTGTCGTTTAAGTTGTCCGGCTCACCCACGGACATTCGAGATACCTTATCTCAAACATTCAAAACTCAATTTCCATCGAGGCCATGATGTCCAAATTTCAGATGCAATATATAGGAAACGTGCAACATTTTAATGGTATCGAAAGGTGTAGCTGGTTAGATTCATAGTCTGTCTAAACGCAGGAGCTAGCCCTTAAGGCGTGTTTTCTCACCGTAATCCAACTAGCTTTTAGCTGTATGTTTTAATGTCACAGCAGATACAGAGAAACTAGTGACAATTGACGACGTCCGTCCCACATCAGACCCGTGCAGGACACTGGGCGTGTAAGGAAATGATCACAAACCTAACCATAAAGTTTATTAAGAGAAAGGTACGAAGCTGCGCGGCAAGTCAAAATAGCACTCGCGGAAACTCAGGGGGCGCACTCAATCCCAACGCACCAATCCTTGTGTACCCCTCATTTTGTTGCGTGACCTTCTTTTGGTGATGATATATTCGTGCCGGGAAAATTATTTGCAAACCTCATTTTAACTGAGCATGGGTTGTTTCTCAAAACTGCCATCCGATAGCTTCCCTTTCTTGAAAGAGAACACGTCTAGTCATTTACAGATGGGACGTCTCCCTGGCGTGCTCTACGGAATCCCCGTATTCTCTTTAATAAGATTGTCCTAGACCCCAGGGAACGTGCCAGTTCGCTGAGTTCAATCCCGAGAAAAACCATAACAATTTGTCGGGTTTTGCGAGCCAAAACCACGATATGATTAGGTGAAACGTGATTAGGTGAAAAGACACACAACTTATCTGCGCATGCTAAGAACGGTGCTCAGGAATAAGTTAGACATGATTTGTACCGCTGTGCATAGAAAAAATGAGCTGCTGCAAGGAAAAAGGCGAACAGATATTCGTTTAGTTAAGCCCACTGCCAACAATAATTTCTGCCGACAGTCGCATAGGTGTGGTTTGTAAGATTCCTTTTATATGCGCACATTTCTACATAGGGCAAACGGCGCATCGTACTGATTAGAGATTAATTAAACATACAAGGTCGCTATTAGGTGGAACGTCGTCTAATCTGTCACTGCACTGCTGCGACTGTAACTGCACGCCCAAGTTTGACGAATGTGAGACTCTGTGCAATCATAAGAAAGGACGCGTTTAATGTTTGAGGCCTGGCATGTCAATAATAATGGAAGCGCGTGCGTGAGTCAGCCATCGATTGGCTTAAGCAGAGAAGAGGGAGCGTCTCTCGCGTAGACCGGCACGTGTATCCGTTCACAGGTGACGCTACCATTTCTGAGCATAGGCAGATAAATTATGTTCTTGCTAAAAAGTCCCAAGGTAAACGACTACTGCTGTCAGCGTAGAAAGGAGGAATTTAGTATGGCCCTTCGGAAGAAAGACGAATATTCTATACAAGAACATACGACGGTCTCAGAGAATAAAATCTTTATTCAACAGTCATGGGGGCATTGCCAGTAAAAATTAACGAGATTACTGTTGCAGTTGCCTAAGGCAAAAAAAGGTAGATCTGATACAGTCACAGTTACAGAGCTTCCAAAAGTAACTTGTGAGAGTTACATATACTGCGAGAAAGTAACCCCGTTAATGTTTCTGTACAATATAATACGAATTTGTAGATCACACACCTAATCATAAAGTTTATTAAGAGAAAGGTACGAAGCTGCGCGGCAAGTCAAAATTGCACTTGCGGAAACTCAGGGGGCGCACTCAATCCCAACACCACCAATCCTTGTGTGCCCCTCATTTTGTTACGTGACCTTCTTTTGGTGATGATATATTGGTGCCGGGAAAATTATTTGCAAACCTCATTTTAACTGAGCATGGGTTGTTTCTCAAAACTGCCATCCGATAGCTTCCCTCTCTTGAAAGAGAACACGTCTAGCCCTTTACAGAAGGGACGTCTGCCTGGCGTGCTCTACGGAATCCCCGTATTCTCTTTAATAAGATTGTCCTAGACCCCAGGGAACGTGCCAGTTCGCTGAGTTCAATCCGAGAAAAACCATAGCATTTTGTCGGGTTTTGCGAGCCAAAACCATGATTAGGTGAAACGTCCCGCGATGGAGGACTCCGGAGTAGTTTGGACCACTTGGGTCTTTTTTGAATTTGCGGAGCTCTTTGCGTTTCGTCCCCATATAAATACGTCCGCTAGGGCCAGGATTCCTTCCAGTGTCCCTAGCCGCTAGCCTACAACACCGGGTCTTGCTGTAATCACTGACCTATTGTTGCACCTCGGTTGTTCAGAAAAGCCGTGGAACAGCTCTTTCCAGGCCGCCATCGGCGTTCGCTTCCTGTCTTCGACAATGTGGCTTTTTGGGCTAGTTGGTTTCTTGCAAGAAATGATGTCATTGAGCGAGCACACAAAGACGAGAAAGACACAACAGGGCGAACGCTAACTTTCAACTGTATGATTGTTACCAGGAACAACAGTACTTGTAGACCCGTGTCACGAAGTGATTAGTAATCACACATAGAAAGCTCCAGCGTCCAGAAATACTACCTCGAATGATTGTTGAAGCCGTCCTGATAGCGAAGGCAGGCAATATATAGCTACGTCAGCTTCCCCTCTGTGGCGCTGACTTCATTCGAGGTAACATTTGTGGGCGCTGCAGGTTTCTATGTGTGATGAATGGACACTTCATAACACGGGTCTATAAATACTGTTGGTTCTCGCAATAAAGCAATAAACATGCAGTTGAAAGTTAGCGCTTGTCCTGCTCTGTGTTTCTCGTCCTTGTCTGCTCGCGCTATGGCACCATTTCTTCCTTTCTTCACATGTGTCATCATGTATGCCCAGTTCTCGGTGGGCACTTCAGCGGTCGTCTTTCTTTACAAAGGTAGAGAGTATCTATCTATCTATCCGCTACCTCTAGTAGTCTCGGTCATTTGGTACACACCAATATCGGCATGGGAGAGGTGAACGTGTATATGACGAACATGAATGATTAATATTGACTTCACTAATTTGACTATCTGTCACAGAAGTAAAGATTAACCACCATATGTGCCTTATGACCAGTGCGATACGCCCGTTAAATGGGGCTGTGTGTAGCATGTGATTTAGTGCTAAGGATACAGCTATATCAATCAAGAACCAACAAAAATAGTACCTGGAAATTTGATGAGAACATACTGTGAAATAGGTAAAAAAAAAGGAAACAGGTGCCGTTCCCAGTGGTTTATGATTGAAATGCAGACGCAAGAAGCAGACAGATACGGATAGACCTGCCGTAACGACCTCAGGTTGGAATCGAACCATGGCCAATCAACTGCCAAGAAAGCACGCTAACACTCGCCACGGCTCCTGTTCCTACACACTAATTGTGAAGAGGTTCACATTGCGTCAGCAGTTTTGCTGGTAGGGCTTGTCCAGTGACGGCACCTGTTATGGTTTGTGTTAGCCGCTTGTAGCAATGCAAGAAGCAATGGTCATTCAACGTGCTTTCCTTCGGCACCGTAGGAATACTTAACAAACGATACGCACATCAACGCACTCTAGCGTTATGATCGCTTCAACAAAATAGACGACAGCGCACTTACGCGCACAGACACCAACGCTGTCGAAGCGCCTGGTAAACGCACGTTACACACACAACGAGTTAGCTTGCACAAAGACGTCGATCCTACCCGTAATAGTCGGCTGAATACCAAACAAGTTGGCTCAGGGAATCGCCCTGCAGACGGCTGCGCCACGCACAGTTTATGGGATCTGCCATAGTTTTTTTTTTTTATTTCCCACTCGACTGAGCACGAAAGAACAGTCCTCGCTCGTCTGCGGGGAAGATGATCCCATTCGCAACATCATCTCGAAGGGTCTATGTAGCGTAAATGTGAACGGATACGATAGAACGGACAGGGTACGGGGGAGAAGAAAGTCCGGAAAAGTGCAAATCCCGAACTTTAGAGTCATAATGCAATGAACAGGCGCCCAAAACACAGACACGAGGGAAGAGAACTGGACAACACGCACGCCGACTGTCAACTGAATCAGAGCACACGGGCGAAAAAGAAGAAGGCACACACCTTATCCTCGCATGCTCAGAACGGTGCTTAAGAATAAGTTATGCGGGATTTGTGCCACTTTGCACAGAAAAAATGAGCTGCTGCAAAGAAAAAAGAGAGCAGATATTTGTCCAGTTAAGCACACTGCCAACAATAATGTTTACCGACTGTCGCATGGGTGCGGTTTATAAGGTTCCTTTTAACTGCGTTAGTTTCTACGTAGGGCAAACAGTGCGACATATTGATTAGAGACTAATTAAACATAGAGGATCGCTATCAGCTGGGACGTTGTCTAATCTGTCGCTGCACTGCCGTGACTGTAACTGCACGCCCAAGTTAGACGAATGCGAAATTCTCTACAGGCACAAGAATGAAGAAACGCCTTTAATGGACGACGCCTGGCATATCAATAATAGTGGAAACACGTTTGTGAGTCAGCCGTCGATTAGCTTAAACAGAGAATAGACAGTGCTTGTCGCATACACTGCCACGTGTATCCGTTGACAGGTGGCGCTATCGTCCCTGATCATGGAGGGATAAGATGTGTGTCTTTCTTTTTCGCCTCTGTGCTCATTTTCAGTTGATAGTCGGGATTCGTGTTGTCCACTTCTCTTCCCTTGTGTCCGTGTTTTGCACGCCTGTTGTTTGCATTACGAATCCTCACCAACTCGCTCAGCTTTCTGCCCTTTTTTAGTTTTAACGAGTGTTCCTGCGGAATAACATTTCACAAAACGATTAAATAAGTGCAACGGTATGCCCACTTACTATGTAAGAAAGTAATGGTGCTTTCCATTTCCTGTAACTTAAATGTACGTCGTTACACTTAAGAATCAGTGCAAAAAAGTAACTAGTCACCGGTAGTGACTTTTTATTGCCAAAGTCCGGTACTGAGTTGTCGAGCAGCAACCGAACTTGGATGTGAAGGAATTATGCTTGATTAAGTGAGTTGCTCAAAGTAAAATAAATTTTATAAAAAAAGGGAAGCCCACGAGAGCGCCCGAGGAGGTGACGTAGAGTCTTCAGGCTTATCAAAGTCATCACTATGAATCATCTCAATGATAAACGAAATTATATGAAAGAGGCAACAAGGACACAGGCGGCAGCATCAAAGCAGCTAAGACACTCTGATGGCAGAAGCGCTTTCAAGAAAGTGTGAACAGGGCATTGTCGTCAGCAACTTCAGTGATTACTAGAACGGTGGAATCAGAAAATGTTTTGTAAGCATAATGTAGACCGCAGACGAGAATACAAAGAGAGACACAAAACACACGCATATCCATAATACACGCGTATCCTACGCAGCTTTCGCACGGCATTCTGTTAAACAGCTGCTATCGTGCAAAATACGGAATTTTGCGCACCGTAGGCGCCGTTGTCCGCGCCGGAAAAAATCATGTACCACCACCCTGACCACACAGGCTCCCCTGCCTGTGTCATAAGACACGAAGACGCATGACATGGACGGTACCGGTCGATCGTGTCAACTTTTCAATGCAACGCTTGTGCTGTATGTTGCCACGTGTTCTCAGTCATTATAGATCTACTAATTTTGATCTGTTTTCTTGCGCTTCAAGCAGATTATGCTGGAAATTTCTAAAACCGAGATACTACCTCACTGATCGTCTTTTTTAATTTATTTTCTTTTTGCCGCTTACTGACAAATTGTTTCATGCTATACGGAAACGCGAGAACCTTTACAAAAAAAAAAAAAACATAGCACAGCGAAACCAAGACCAAGAAAGGGCCGTTCAGTCTTCGATTAGAAACCCGGTACAAGAAGTACTGTCACAGTCTGTGCTCAGTTAAAGTAGCAAAGAAGAAGCTAGTTTGAACGGAAAATGCTGGAGTGTGGAAGAAACTGTGACAAAAAAAATGTGGAAGTAATAAATTCCTTTCTAAGCAATAAGGGCAACCAGGAAACGATCGCCGTCATAAACTATAATGACCACGTGTACAGAAGTACTCGCGACATTGCTGACACATTCAGTGCTTTCCTTTATTTCGGACAATGTAACAACAGACCTACCCTCTGATTGCCAATTTACTGGGCTCCGGCATTCCTTCTACTTGTTTTCTAAGACTCCTTACGAAGTGACCGCAGTAATTCGTAATCCTTAAAATCAGGAGTGTTTGTATCGGCGACGACCTGACACCAAATCAATTATGCACCAAGTATCCATTATCCTCGGGCACGTCGTTAAACTCGCATTTAAAAGAAAAGGATACCCGTCAGCTTAAGCGCACCAAAGTTACACCTGTGTTTAAATGAGGAGCTAGTTCATTCGTGAAGAACTATACCGACCTGCGTGTGTCCTTTCATTCCTGAGTAAAATAATCGAGAAAATGTTTGAGAAGTGCCCAGCTGTTCAAAGAAATTTAACGCTATCCCTGATTATCAGTTTGGTTTTCGTGCAGGGTATTCTACTAATCTCGCTTTATTAAATGTGAACCATACTTAAGTTCCTATCACCTTCACTATCTATCTATCTATCTATCTATCTATCTATCTATCTATCTATCTATCTATCTATCTATCTATCTATCTATCTATCTATCTATCTATCTATCTATCTATCTATCTACGTCCCGGTGCTCTCCCGATGGTCTCGTTCACCCGGTATGCCGCAATGTATGGGAGGTAGGATGTAAATGTGTGACGAACATGAACGGCTAATCTTTACATCACTCACGTGATATATTCGTCAGATGCGTCATGACTGACGACACTGAAATCATGAGTAGCTCGTACGCATAGTGCTTGGCGCCAGGCTATGCGCCACAGGTGTTTCAATTTTATGGAGTCTAAGTCTATCAGGGTCAACAAAACTGACATTGAAACGTCGCGCTGTGAGCACATGAAAAGAGCGCAAAATAAAATGACCGAAAAAGCAGCAAAATTTCATCGCTCAGGTTCGCGAAATGCGGCATAGATAAGTAAGAGCGAGGAACGCTGCAAATAATTTGTGCGCCCAGAAATAAGTACAATACCTAGACAAATTGGCAAGGTGTCTCGTCGTCGCGAACGACGTTTATAATGAAAGTACCAGCGCGATGCTCCCAGCAGTATTGCTTGCACTGCAGCCACTGCCTTCATCGCGTAACGAAAAAAAAAAAACTCGTAATTACACTAGCCTTACTGAATTAAGCTACAAAACAGTAGTAAAAAAAAAACCAGCCAGAACATTTGAAACTACTATGGAGAAACCCATGTACTACCCATCACCTCCAGGGAAGATGAACGGTCGAAGCACTAGAGTTCCCTCTAACGAAAGGGAAGGGGTCAAGGGCTCGTTCTTTATTTGTTAGAAACAAGTTAATGAGTTAATGACAAGTTAATGAGCAAACAGACAACTCTAGTTAATGTTTGCTCATTAACTAGAGTTCCCTCTAGTACTTTTGTTCGAAACTCTAAGGTGGAGGGTATGTTCTGGTGTTATAAACAGACATTTTCAATCGTCTGTGGAGACTTATTGCGTAGTTTTCCGTTCGCTGCGGCGGTCATGTTGTCGCTGTTTTGTTATTACGCTGATTCGTCAAAGAGCACCTTATTGAGTGTACCTACCATGAGAGGGAAGTAGAAAGGCTTGGGAATGCCAGTGACCCAAGGCAGCACCTGCGCCAGGTAGGCTACCATCAGGAAGATGAGGCAGCATGCAGCGATCATGGTGAGCCATATCTCGCCGATGCAAACGTTGTCCAGATTCAGAACTCGGCGAGTAACCAGATCCCAGCCAGCCGAACCTGCAGGCGCCAGTGCTTGAGAAAACTTTACTAAACTTCACTTCAGTCTACACAATTTCACTACAATTTACCACGGCCAGTAGACGTAGTAGCCTTTACTATCCCGCCACGTACACAACTAATAACGTTTACTTGCGCGAACACACTAGGTAGTATTGACAATGTGTGCTATCTCTTGTATGTTTCCACATCAGTAAACGTTAGGGAACCATAGTAAAATCTAAGTGGGTAAAGTAAGTGCTGCACATTTTATACCTTTTTACTGCCTCATTTTCAGTGAGTGATTCTCTCGTAATGTAAGGGTTAGTACATTTTGAAAATTTTACACAATCCGCCTTTTGCATGTCTGTGTGGCGGCCTCTCGCGGACACGGCACGAAACAATCTGTACGGCGTCGCGCCAAACCTGTCGTGCGCTACCGCAGTGTTTCTCTATGGCACAACGTGATGGGGCAGCGACACGCACAGTGATCGTTGCGGTTTCTTTCGATTTGAAACGCTGTACGAATTTCTGGGAGGCCTCTCCGGCATGGTGAACACTTACAACGAAAAGAGCAGGCCATGAGAAAGCCTTGGGTGTCTAAAAACGTCGCAAAACGCCGCCCGAACGGGAAAGGCACGGATGCTAGCAGACGCCGCCAGCTTCCCGCGTGGTCACTTGAGGGGTGGAATCCGGTTTGTTTGAGACCGCGCGCGTAAAAGAAAAAGAGGTGGGGGCTGAGTTCTCGTGAAAGCGTACGCACCTGCCCTGTCACGCTGTCTACATGCTCGAGAGACCCCAGGATCGCTTTTGCTGACTTTTTGTGTTTTGTTATTTGTTGTTTTGTTGCTTTTCTCTACGTCCCCATTCCGGTTTCTCCAGTGTTGTACGGAACGTCGTTCCAAGGAACGACGTTCCTGGAACGAGTTCCTTTTGGGAGGAACGAAGGAACGCCATCGTTCCATTTGGGATTGGTGGAACTGTAACGGGAACGCGTCACATTTACGAAGGAACGGCAAAGGGAACGGCGTTCCTTCTATACACGTTCCACTCCACAACGATCGCACGTACGCAGCACATCATGCAGGGCGGATAGTCTGGGCTACATCAAGCCCTCCCTGGAGTCCCCGTTTTCCTGCCGCCACTATCGCTCCCTGATAGAAAATCACGCACGAAAACGCCATTCCATTGTGGCTTCGATTATTCGACGAGAATGATGCTTCCCCTTCACTGCGGCCGCGTCAAGGTATCCCTCTACTCTTTGGCAGTGGCCGCATACTATATGGCCGCTGGACAAGTAGTCTCCGGCTGTCAGACAGCCCTGTATGGGTGTACGGGAACGCGGGAGGCACTGCGTTCAACAGCAAAGTTCCTTTCGTTCCTCCTGCCGCTACACAAAATACAACACACCCCTAACACGCCTCATTGCCAAGTGTGCGGCTCTGTACCGACTTTACCCCACACCTACTGGCACTGCCCTAGAGCCAATACACCTCAACGACGTTCACTTCCCCCTGAAATACTTACATGGGAGGCCTGGGTTGCCAACCTGGGCGAAACAACCTCCTCATGGACAACCCTCCTTCACCACATATTCGCCATAACGGGGGAGGCCCCTGACGCCCCACTTTAATGCACGGACCCGGACAAGGGTTGGGAAATAAATGTTTTCTCTCTCTCTCTCTCTCTCCTGCCGCCAGGGCTCCCTCCGAACTAGCGAAAAAAAAAAGGATTTCTCAAGGCAATATCGATCAGGAAAACGGTATACTACGATCTAACTATAACCCGCATAGAGATATCTCTAATTGTAATTTGAGCAAAAACAGAGGCTATTATTTTCAGGCCCCTCCATGGTGGTCTAGTGGCTATACGGCACTCGGCTGCTAATTCGACGGTGGCGAGATCGAATCCCGGCCGTGGCGGCTGTACTTCGAATGGGAGCGAAATGTTGAGACCCGTGTGCTGTGCTATACGGCCTCTACGTAGAAATTCTAAGCAGCGGCCGTGTGCTGTGCGATGTCAGTGCACGTTAAAGAACGCCAGGTGGTCGAAATTTCCGGAGCCCTGAACTACGGCGTGTCTCATGATCACGTTGTGCTTTGGGGACGTAGAACTCGAGCAATGAATCAATATTATTTTTAGAACAAAGTATTACCGCCACATCCAGATATCGCAGCAATGAAACTGTTGAAAATTTGAAGAGCCTAGGAGGGGTACTCTAGCGAATATGTCCTGGGATAGCCAGGTAGATGAAGTGATCGAAAAGACTGCTCGCGTAACAGGAATAGGTCGTGTCCTTGAGCACCCTCTCTCTACGCAGGTTGAATTACTTAAAACTTTTTGCTCTGTTCTCATCTAAAGTACTGTGTACTAGTCTGGGCGCGTAGTACGACGACATTTTCTAACCTGCAAAAAATACACAAAAATAAATAAATAGATTATTCGGTTTACATATAATTCGTTTTCGAGACAGCAACTGCTGTATTATTCGTATAATGCCCACATTATCAGAATTCATCAACTAAACCGCTATAGATTAAGTCTGCGCTTCAAGTTTGAAATGAATGAAAAGTTGAGTGTGTAGAAGAGAGATTCCTTGTCTAGAAAAGGCAAAAAAAAACAAGCTATGAGAACTAGCGCTGAAAGCTGGGCGAGTTGGTAATGATTCATTACGCTGTGAAAGTTATGAGACACAAAAACACGTAACATGGATGGTACCGAACGCTCGTTTCAACTTTTCAACGCAACGCTTGTGCCATAGGCTGACAGGTCTTCTTATTCATTATAGATCTACTAGTTTCGATCTGTTTTCTTGCGCTTCAAGCAGATTACGCCGGCAAATTTATAATACCGATATACTACCTCACTCATCCTTTCTCTTTACTAATTATTTTCTTTTTGCACTCTCTGATAAATCATTTCAAGCTATACGGAAACGCGAGGGACCTTTAAAAAAACGTGCAAAAAGATCACAAAATACAGCGAAACCAAGACCAAGAAAGGGCCGTTCAATCTTAAATTAAAAACCCGCTACAGGAAAGTACTGGCACAATCTATGCTCAGTTAAGGTAGGAAGGAAGAAGCTAGTTTGGACAAAAAATGCTGGCATGTGCAAAGAACTGTGGCAGAAAAAATGGAAGTAATAAATTCCTTTATAAGCAGAAGGGGCAACCAGGAAATCAATCACCGTCATAAACTATAATGACCACGTGTACAGAAGCACTCGCGACACTGCTGACGCGTTCAGTGATTTTCCTTTAATTCGGGCAATGCAACAACAGACCTGCCCTTGGATTACCAATTGACTGGGCTCGCGCATTCCTTCTATACTTGTTTTCTAATACTCCTGACGAAGTGACCGCAGTAATTCGTAATCATAAAATCAGGAGTGCTCGCATCGGTGACATTGGACGAAGTGATATCAAATTAATTACGCGCCCAATATCTAGTATCCTTGGGCACGTCGTTAAACTCGCATTTAAAAATAGGGATCTCCCGTCAGCTTAAGCGTGGCAAAGTGACACCTGTGTTTAAATGACAAGACAGCGCCTTCCTGTGTCCTTCCATTCCCGAATAAAATAATCTAGAAATTATTTGAGAAGCGCCCAAGTGTCCAAAGAAACCTAAAGCTATCACTGATTATCAGTTTGGTTTTCGTGCAGGGTATTCTACTAATCTCGCTTTATTATTAAATGTGAAGCATATTTAAGTCACTATCACCGTCACTATCTATCTATCTATCTATCTATCTATCTATCTATCTATCTATCTATCTATCTATCTATCTATCTATCTATATATCTATTTATCTATCTATCTATCTATCTATCTATCTATCTGCTTACGTGTCCGTGATCTCCTGATGGTTTCGTTCACCTGATATGCCGCAATATTTGGGAGGTAGGATGTAAATGTATGACGGATGTGTATGAATGATCTTTACGTCACTAACATACTTGTGAGGTACGTCACGATTAAAGATACTAATCATCTGTAGCTCCTACCTATAGTGCTTGGCCCACGGTATGCACCACAGGTGTTTTCATTTTATGGAGCCTATATATATCAGGGTCAATAAAACTGACATTGAAACGTCGCGCGGTGAGCATATGGAAAACGCCCAAAATAAACTGACAGAAAAAGCAGCAAAATTCAAGCGCTCAGCGGAAATAAAGTTAGACTGAAGAACACTGCAAATAATTTGTGTGCCCAGAAACAAAGTACAATATCTAGACAAATGGCAAAGCATCTCGTCGTTGCAAACAACGTTTATAATGAAATTCACAGGGCTGTCTAGCAATATTGCTTGCACTAAAGCCGCTGCCTTCATCGCGTAACGCAAAAAATACGTAATTACATTAGCGTTACTGAATTAAGCTACAAAACAGTAAGTAAACAAAACCGCCAGAACGTTTAAAATGACTATGGAAAAGCCCATCACCCCCACGGAAGATGAACGGTCGTAGCACAAGATTTCCCTCTAGTATTTTTGTTTGAAACTATAAGGTGGAGGGTGTGTTCTTGTGTTATAAACAGACATTTTCAATCGTCTGTGGAGCCTTGTTGCGTAGTTTTCCGTTCGCTGCGGCGGTCATGTTGTCGCTGTTTTGTTTTTACGCTGACTCGTCAAAGATCACCTTATTGAGTGTACCTACCATGAGCGGGAAGTAGAAGGGCTTGGGAATGCCAGTGACCCAAGGCAGCACCTGCGCCAGGTAGGCTACCATCAGGAAGATGAGGCAGCATGCAGCGATCATGGTGAGCCATATCTCGCCGATGCAAACGTTGTCCAGATTCAGAACTCGGCGAGTAACCAGATCCCAGCCAGCGGAACCTGCAGGCGCCAGTGCTTGAGAAAACTTTACTAAACTTCACTTCAGTCTACACAATTTCACTACAACTTACCACGGCCAGTAGACGTAGTAGCCTTTACTATCCCGCCACGTACACAACTAGTAACGTTTACTTGCGCGAACATACTGGGTAGTATTGACAATGTGTGCTATCTCTTGTATGTTTCCACATCAGTAAACGTTAGGGAACCATAGTAAAATCTAAGTGGGTAAAGTAAGTGCTGCACATTTTATGCCTTTTTACTGCCTCATTTTCAGTGAGTGATTCTCTCGTAATGTAAGGGTTAGTACATTTTAAAAATTTTACACAATTATCCAAGAACATTAAAGAGTCCGGCTGTTTGCCCTGAAGTCAAGAGAAATAGAAGTGTCCTTGTGCGAATGTCGGGTATTCGCATTAAAATGGTAGGCTCAAGTCACCCTTTAGGTCGTGGGCAATCATGAGAATCTTGAGGATCCAGTATGTGCCAAGCGTAGGGGTCAAAGACGAAAGGAGCTTCTTTTCCCGGCTCGCCAGCAGGTAACCGGCGAGGCTAGGCGCATAGTTCTCGATCAGGGCACACGGGAGGACAAAACACAGGATGACCCAGTACATCATGGCGAATGTCACAGCAACGCTTCCTGAAGAGACAAAGGTGTTCATCAACAACAAGTGTTCGTTCATATCCGTAATTAGTGAAGAAGCCACTTAGTAGTGACACCATGTGGCATGTATTCCTCTTTGAATTCGGACTGCTCAATGTATCTTAGCCGGTAAGTGAATATAATTCTCCAAACTCGCAAGGAAAACCTTAGGTGTTCTTACTGTTCTCTTGGGTGACGGTTTGCCTCTCGCTTTGCATGACTCTGGGCCACCGGCTATGCAGACGTCCGAGAAGAACTTCACTCTAAGTCAGCCGACGGTAACGGGTTCGACTCCCGATACGTTATGGCTTCGTTTTCTACTGACTTCAAGATCGTAAGTTCCACATAGACTTTCCTAGCTGCACTGAAAGCTCAGATATGCCTATCTCTCACCCACTCAGAGAGGGGTGCCCTAGATGTTGGAAACGTCGCGAGCCTGAGTCCAACCAATTCTGAAATCAGACGCATAAAAGTGGTATCTACTTATTCTCAAATTGCACCTTCCTCTTTTTCTTTAGAGTGGGCCTTAATAACATTGAGTAAATACTCACGTTGTTCATTATTATTTCTGGAGCTCCACTCGATCACCTGGATCATATACAGTTATTTACGCTCTAGTTAAATGTCGACTCTTCTTAATTTCACATCAAGGTTCTGACAAGACAACCTTCGTACGATACGCCTACGGCTACCACGTGTGACGTTCTACAACAAAGCTGTTCAAACACCCTCACAGAGTGGAATGGGTCCTACATTTTTTTCTTCCGCTACATATTAGTGGTAATGTTATACATTTCGCTTATTATTGTCTTTTTCTTTCCCACAAAGTGAAAGGTGCTAATTATGAAGCCTCCCCTCCCAAAGATCTACTGCATGTTGCCAGCAACATGCCCCTGTAAGGGCAACTCCGGCGGTTTTTTCACCATATTCTGGTACCAATGTTTTTCAATGGTACTGATAGTCCTGTAACCGCCAGGGTTGGTGAATTTGCTCAGAAACGCACCAATAATTTTAAACAAGCAATTGAAAGTAGTCTTCAAACCGAAACGAAACGGAGAGATGCTTCGTGGAGCGTGTGCGGTGACGTCACAACCTTCCTGTCACCAGAATTATGGAACTGGCGCCAAAGAAATGCGAGTGGCGAGGTCTTCCGGCGATGTATTGTGTAATGCCAGCTTTTCTGATCTTGACAGCGACGATTTGAGCGCTGAAGTATCGCCTTTTTTGCTTTTGAAAGCCCCCTGGGACGGGTAAGCAGCGCGAAGGTGATGACGTCAAGAACACAGGGTGGCCCGCGCAAGAATCCGCTAAAAAAATTTTAAATTCATTTACAGGAAAACTAAATGACCTACATCCGCCTGGCTCGGCATATATTATTACAGTACCGAGGAGAACATGTATTGAAAACATTGTTGAGATCAGGGACACTGAAATATCGCCGGAATTGCCCTTTAACGAACGCCTAGACTACGCAGGCAAAGGCGCGTGAGGCACGCCTCTGGCGGGAAAGGAAGAAGCACTGAGCACTTGCCGTTTGTGAAGAAGCAGGCCACCAGAAGGACGTGAAGTGAGAAGAGAACCGAGAACAGGAAGAAAGAGAGAATGAGGAGCCATGGGTTGACGCCCTCCAATAACGCTTCTTCCGAGTCCGGGCCCGTGAGCAGAAGCACACAGAGCACTGCACATCCGCTTTCCAACAGAGCGAGGAAGAGATGCGAAAAGAAGTGGCCCGTCCAGTACGAGGCGTCCGAAAGTCCCATCAGCCGCTGCACCTCCTGTGACGGCGATAAGCAGTGCTTCACGTCTAAGACCGTACGACCCGTTTCAAGCGTGGTGCAATCGACTACGATGCAAGGTTTCATTATTGTGATTAGGCAAGTAGCCACGAGAGATCTCTTTCGAGAGCTTTCGCTGCCGCCCACGCGCTAATGCACGAACACAGCAGGAGTACGTGGCTTCAGTTTTTGTAGACATCATCACAGACAGATGTCACATGGCTCCTGCGTTTCCAGTGATTGCGGGGAGAGTGGAAATTTTCCAGAGCTACTGCAATCGCAATGCCACATCATCCGCGCTAGACCTGTTTCCGTGTCGACTTGGCCAGGAAAAACACATTTTCGAAGAAATCTCATTGTTGCGTGGTATTTATCATTACTGGTTTCGTAGCTGTCTTAGACAACAGATGTTCAAGGCTTCCAAGAAATGGTTGACAACGTCAGTTAATGGAAAGCGTTGAAGTATAGTTCGAAGTTCGTACGCAGCAGAAAAATATCATCTTCGGCAGCCTCTTGTGAGAACGAGAAACGAAGCTAGCGATCGAAGTTAGGAAAGTGTGCTAAGGCATTTATGTCCGGGTATATTACAAATAAGGCAGACTTCTTACGTTAAGGAAGTTCACATGGTTGGGCTGGAATGCATACGGCCACCGTTCCAATATTATGACCGAAGACATGCACGTGTTTTATAAGCGGATGTCGTAGAATGGTTGTCATGTGCCATTATTAAAATAGGGCATAAACTTGGACTAAAAATGAACACGAGTACAATTTACGGACTGGCTGATATCGTTGTTGCTGTTCAGGAGAAATTCTACTTGGGCGTCTTAAGTAACGTGTAACGTCCAGAAACGAGGGTCAGCGATAAAGGGAGGATGCGATAACAAAAAGGCACGTGTGTACAGTTTTTGGAGGCGGTGGAGGACGAATAGCGACAATAAACCGTAAAGGAAAATGTGTTCGTCTCGTGATTGTTGGTGCTTAGGAACTTGGGGAATCTGCTACAGCGGGCACGCGCTATGTGCTTGAGCAGCTAACAACTGCAAGCCATATGCTGATGTATTCAGACGGTGGGTCCTGTATTGTGTCTACGGAGTGGTTGTAAAGTCAATACCTATCTTGAATTTAGTGTCCTGTAGAAGCTAGTGTCATCTCTAACTGCCATACAATACTACTGGCTAATATGCGATCTTTAATATTTATGATTTCTGGGGCTGACCGAGTAATAAACATAATATGGCCACTCGGCCATGCAGAACCGTGGAGTCTGCTCCCAAACAATTCGGGCAGTATGAGGAAATGCAGGCGCAGACGTAGAATTGTAAGATAATAACCAAGTAGTACAATGTAATAATGCGTTCAATGGCAATAAAACATTGCTCATGCATTTACTTCTCATCTGTTCATTGTTACCAATAGATAATGACATTACAACCACCTGGCACGTTGGAAAGGCGACTTGTTCTCGCTCGCTTTGAAGCTTCATCAATTCAAGACCCACTTCAGCGACTACAAACTGGTCTGGGCCAACGTTTCTGTTGCTAAGCTTCATCGCGACGAAACACCACAGGAGATCAGCTTCATTAAAGTAGAGATAGATTACGCGGCGTCTGTGGGAGCTTGTAATACAGATCGGTCTTAGGCGATCACTCATGGCAGCAAATTAATTATTTAACCATTAAATAGTCCGGAGGAATACGATGAGTCGCGGCGAACGAGTTCGGTAGACGCCTTGAGTTTAACTAATACACACGCGATGAGACATTCTGGCAGGAGTATCGCGACAAATTTCAATACACGTTTCCCCTTGGTAGGAGCAGTGAAGATCTGGTATGAGATACGGGCAAGAGACAAGGCCCGTCCACGGGCGAAGTGAAGGAACAACTTTTATCCACATTCCAGAAAGCAGGCTCCGGTGCTACAACAAAGCGTGCATCTGCCGCTTTGTTGTCAACGGTTTTCTTAATGAAGGGAGAGCATTTCATGCAGCATATTTTGCACTGTCCGACTCATCACTCGCGCCGCTCGTCGTACTGGGGTTTCCTAAATACGCGCAGCATTATTATCAGCTTTTAGCGCTACGAACTCCAGAGGAACCAAAGCAGGTCTTCAAGCGCACGTTTCGTGCACGAATCGAGTCCCCAGTGAGAGAAGCAAGCATTGCGGAAACGTCCGCGGTGTAAGTGGATGATGAGGCAAACTGAGATAACATGACGGACCTTCGAAAGACACTACGAAGCAGTAGAAAGTACAAGTTTTTATACGCGAAATTTTTGACGACCCCTCATTTCAAATTCTTCTGAAGAGCTTTTTAGAAAGTTCAGAATAATTAAAACACGACATATTGTACAGATTGCCCCATGAATATCGCCTACATTGTGCGCATCATGATTCTCTTTTCATGGGATTAGTAAAGTTGCATCCGGAAGTTGCATCGTACAATATACGAGCGAACGAGACATGGAATGTTCCGCATTGTCGAACTGGTTACGGTCGGCAAATGGCTTGTGGTAAATTTCTGCATTTACTAAATGATTTGAACAATCAACAAATTGATATTGGCGATGTAAATTTGTTTAATCAGTATGGTTTCTTCTTAGCTTAAGCTCTTTGTCTGCAATTGTTTGTCTCTATATAATCGTACACTTAAAATGTCACTGATGTAATACCATAGTAGTGATGAACTCCTGCGTTGGAGCATCATTCTGATGTGAACACGATGTATGCAAATGCAGGACGTTCTGTATAGGATAACAAACAATGTATGTATATGTTCGTGGTTTGTTGAAATTGCATGTTTTGCTCGAAACGATTTATTACAAAGTGTATGTATCAACAGTGTTAAGAAAATGCTTCTACTCAGCTGTTCTCTTCGCCTGTACGGGGCGAAGGACTCCCTCAAGCCATCCTTAAGTGGCTTTTCCCTTCGTCTCCGATCACATGGGTTGTGATGAATCAACAAAATCAAATAAAATCAAATGCATTTTTCTTATCCACCGTGGCAAGCCGCGACGTGCCCGCGCAAGTCAAACTAAAGGACATGAATGCTCGCCTCGATAGTGAAGCGGTTGCGACCGTCATCATTGAGCATTATGGCGCCTCAACTGAATGAATGTAACATACGCTTACCATGCCAGCATGTATGAATATGAGCGAAAGAACAAACAAGTGCGCAATCAGTGCGCAAATACTTTAGCAACGTGCGAAGACAAGTGTACCACCTACGCGAAAGCATTGGTTCTTGGTGAAGCGAAAAAGTAAACCCGGTTCCGCGCCTGTGAAATGCGAGTAAACAGCTGAGCTACATAGTGCAAGCCCGGGTCCGCTTTTGCCTTCTGCGGAATCAGGTATTTATATCTTTCCCTCTAGTTCTGCTTTTTTTTTTTTTTTGTTCACACTCGCCATCACTATTACTTTCACATTGTGGGCTTAGGGCAAGGATGTGGCTGTTTGTTCGAGACAAGCGTGGTCCGCTTTTTCCTTCCCCGCAACCCGAGACTTCTCCTGTTTTCATTTTTTATCCTACTTCGTTCTTTTTCACTTTCTCTCCTATCCTTCGTATAATCGCCATCATGCAGCAGTGTTTGCAGCGGGTCAAGGACAAGGGCTTGCCTCCTCTGTGTGACAGCACCGCTGTTAACTGCGTGCGCTCAACACTGCTCAACCTCGATCTTTAGCAACTCGGTTGTTAACATCAAGAACTTTCGTACCGCCCTGTCACGCAAAAGCCGTGTTTGAACCTCCTATCTCAAAGAAAAAGAAAACATAAAATGTTGGGATACGCATTTCCTATCTGAGTATACTCGCCAGCCTACGTACGCTCTGATCGATACCCTTAAGGGGTCTTGAATATGCAAAGAAAAAGCTGCCTAGAATTCGCACTCCTATCTTGATCGTTAGTGTAGCTACTGGGTCGCAACAGTTCTGCTTTCTGTGCTCACTCTCAAGCCATTGTCTTCACCTAAACATTCAATGACACACTGACAACGGGAAGAACGCCAACGAAGAAGTAGGCAGCAACCACGGCGAAAACCGTGAGCACCGCTTTCGCATGTGCGCCCATCGTCACTTAAGGATAATGACACCACATCTTCACATTCTTCGTGTTGATAGCTATCAAAAACGGTGGCGTCCGCCTTTCCGCTCTTAGGCCAAACCCCACTCACCCCACAATTTTCAATGTCCGCAGAGTAGCCCTATGCGTTTAGGTTACACCTGTTAGAAGTCACATTCGTGCCATTGCAGAGCCTCCATCAAGATCGTCTGTTGTACACCTGTACTATAATATATATAGAACGCTTACTCCATTGTGATGAAGTGCTCAGGCACTTCATCACAATGGAGTAAGCGTTCCTCTTTCTGAGTGCCATCTCGAAAATGTGCGACGAACAATTGTTCAAGCAGTGGCAGCAAACAAACCCAGACTAAGACGTTATAGTTTGCGCAAAACGCGCTAGAGTATGGATGGCCACACTGTAACACAAAATCATATAATTTAATCCTGTGTACACGAACTGGGAGTCCCGCCCTGCGGAGTTGATATTAGCGACACTTTCACGCTTTCATTTGTGTGCGGAAAAGACCAATTGCGGCAACTGGAAGGGTACATTACCTTTAGCCCATTGGCATTCTCTTGAACCATCGCTTGCACTCTGAGGCAGAAAGGCACCAAGAAGCCGATCATGAGGATTAGGCCGACGACACTGGCGTAATTGGGCATGTCCTTCGGCAGGGACGGGTGAGGGAAACGCCTGAACTGGAACTGCAATGAATGTACGGAAAAGCGCCTTGTCGCTATGTCGACAGATATAAGAACTCATTGATAATAACCACAGTGCGGCATAGCAAAGGCTTTGTACAGAAGACAAGGACTCTGAAAAACATTTGTCCTAGAGAGGCTTGCAACCGCCTGTCTTAAATATTCACAGCCTTCACAAGCAATTATTCGGTCGCATAGCCGTTTGAAGTCGCTTAGATGAAGAAGCACCATAATTATTAACATAACTGCAATGCTTTCAGACTCCTTTCGCCACTACTGACGCATCGGAAAGTACACTGAACTATAGACACGGACTGCGATGAAACCTTACGTCACCACGAGTCATGACCTTGGGTATAGCTTTCATCTGTGCAGCTATTGGCTCCATCTTAAGGGTGCGCGGCGCTGTCACAGCACAGCACCGGTACTGGCTTGTGTTGCCAAATTTTGGCAAGCTTTCGTCACTGACTCTGATCGTCCGTAAACAGCCTTCGTAACAGCGCGTGGCCTACACGAGTCCTTCCCCCACCGCGGTGGTCTAGTGGAAATGGCACTTGACCCGAAGGTGCGGAATCGAATCTCGGCCACCGCGGCCGCATTTTGAAGGAGGCGAAATACAAGGTCCATGTGCTGTGCGATGTCAGCGCATGTTAAAGAACCCTTGGTGGTCGAAATTTGCGGAACCCAGCGCAACGGCATCTTCATAATCATACCGTGGTTTCCGGATGTAAAACCACGGGAATTATTATTGCCATGCCCTTCGTGTTCTGAACATTCCCTTAAGTCGTATGATCGATACCATCTTATAAAGTCGCAAACGGAATATCATTTGTGTTATCTGGACCACATTTTCGCGGAATCATTTTCGGAATCGTTTTATGACTCATCTAGCTAGATTGAATGACACAAGCTCCTGCGCCGTAGCTGCCGGTCCAGAGCTGAGCCACAAAACGTGGCGTATTTCTGCGGGGAAGCTAACAGTCTGCGGTCATTTCGTCGGAAAATGCGGCAACTCTTTGGGCATAGAGGCATGTCATGCCGTTTCCGACTTCCCAGAGCCTACCTTTCAATACGTTTCATGGGTTTATCCTCGAAATTTTTGCTGCTTCGAGTGCATTTCCTCATTCATCATCCTATTTTAAGAGAACAAAGGCTTAGGCATGTCGATATTCCATTTCGTTGCGTGGTGCGTAAACGCCCTTGCGTGTCTTTCGGGCTAGACAAAGAAAGGAATTGGCCAGTTTGCTTTGACGAGTTTGCTTAATATCAGCAACAGTATATGTTCCTGGTTAACCACATCAAATGAAACATCTTGGGAGAATCGCCACTTGTTGACCTACCATCATTTTTTTGACGCCGCGATCCAACGGCGCTTGTGGAAGTGTACACCGTCACTAGCGTCAGCCTTAGTTTATGGGAAGCATCCTACAGCGAATACGTCATCCCGTATGCCAACCGCGGTGTAGAGAAAGTTGAGCTAGCTTTCTCACTTACGGAAGAACGCTTAGCGATCATTTGGTCACAACTAACATTTGCCATTTCATTTGCGGTCATTCCTCCGGCATTGTTGCTGACAAGCGTGCTATACAGTGGCTTCCTTAATAGAAACACTAGCCGGAACGCTTTCGTTGGATGCCTCACTAGACAGAACGCGATACATGTATCATGTACCGACAGCAGGTGTTATTACACTATGAGCGTTCCCGCTCATTTTAACGCGAAAGTGTATTATGCCAGGTTCCACTAAGGAATCAGGATGTACTTTCGTAGAGGAAGTGGGTGTCTGAAAAAAAATGGACATACCTTCCCAGTGAAAAAGTTTCCTCAGTGGGACTAGAGCCCCCATTCACCAGGGATCCGACGACAGGAGTTCGAAACTCTACCAATACACCACTGCAACATTGTTCATATAAGGAACTGCTAGGCCTTATATGTTTACTAAAGCGCCTTAAAAGTTGCATCTCATTGTCGTTCAGTTAAAGGTTGATTTATGGGGTTTTATACCCCCATAACCAGGTGTGATTATCAGAGACGCCGTAGGGGAGTGCTCCAGAAATTTCGACCACCTGAGGTTCTTTAACGTGCACTGACATTGCACAGTACACGGGCCTCAACATTTCGCCTCCGTTGAAATGCAGCCGCCGCGGTTGGAATTCGATCCCGCTACCCTCGGATCAGCAGCCGAGTGCCATAACCACTAGACCACTGTGGCGGGACAAGAAAGCAAAGGTGTTTAGTACAGTGAACAGTGGTGTTTAGCAAGCAAAATTATTCTTAAATTAAGATCGCCTCCCTTATACTGTACTGTTGGTTCACTTGGGTTTGCTGCGGTGGTACCGCCATCCAGGAAGGTTATATATAGAGCGAAGCAGATTGTCGTGCTAATTCACGCCGGTAGTTTACGCTTCGGTAATCTTCGCGCCTCGACTGTCGCGGAAGTTAGGGGCGTGGCGGCACCGTGAAGATGCGTTCCTCGGGCGAACTACGAACGCGGCCCCTACAAAATTTATTTTAGGTGGCCATGTGTATGAGTTGCGACGCGCACTGCTCCAGGAACGCAAGGACGCTCGTCGACAAGTAAACCATTGCCATTTCGTTGCGTGGGCTGTGTTTTCACAAAACCATCCACTGGCAACCCGTTCTGTTTTGCTTGCAAGTTGTCGCCGTTTGTGGACGCTCCTTCTTTATGGCAGGTTTGCGCAGGGCTCTCGCGCGTGTAATTCACTGTTTCCGGAGCAATGTCAGTCGTTCGAGAAGTTCCCTCATGTACAAATGACGAGCATCCCTCTGCCATGTCCAGGTGCCGCTGATGTCTCTATGTAACGCGTTCGCCTGTTCGCAGTACCCAAGCCATCCCCCGCCCCTCGATCTGCCATATTCCCGCTTATGCATTCCAAAACTTCGCGAGATGTTTCACTTTCGGCCTATACTGATATATATACAGAGGGATCAGCTGCATTTTTGCTTTACTCCCCATCTGCTTTTACTAGAGCTATGAGAATAGCAAAATTTTGAGTGCGATGGGAATTTGAACAATAATGTTTGAGTTCTAATGGAAGTGAATATATTCGAATAATGTTCCAATATTACAAAATAAAATGCCACGTTAAAGTACAGATAAGTGTACAGATAAGTGTACAAGGGCAAAAAAAAAACAGACCTATTGCCCGACCAGTCCGCTGTCACAATATCTTCCCTACAAAGAAAACACTCAAGTCCTAAACAATCCAACAGGGAACTGTACACATTCGTGAGATAATTTCGCCGGTGTACGCAGGTGTCAGCTTCACCGCAGTACACGTGTGATCGCCTCCCCGCATTATACAAATGTTAGCTTTGCCGCAGTACACAAATACTGGCTGCGTAGCAGTCAGGGACTGTTAGCTTCGCCGCACTACAATAATATTTTGTGGTGGAACCTTCCACATGCGGGAATCAGCAACTGGTCAGGAGACAACATATTTTGTCCCTTAATTACAAACATCGAATAATTCGAATAGTAAAAATTCACTGCGATTCGAATGGAATAGCCAACCCTATTGAAAATTATTCGAATTGTTGAATATTCGCAAGCCCCTAGTTTTTACTTCATCACGAGACACGCCGACAGACTATTGCGTTTTTTGTTCGGGTGAGCAGGATGGTTCGCGTGTCGAACCATTACCATGACATCACCAAGATATGTCTGATTTACAGACACTAAAACATGTCTTGTTTACACAAGTGTTTTCTATTACTATACCCAGTCAACTAAATATTTAGATACCAAAATGCAAATTCCACACCACCACAGCTACAAGTACCACGCTCTTCTGAGGCTCCTTCCCATTCCTCACCGCATGCGCAACGTTTTTGCGTAGCTCTGTGCCAATCTCCGAATGGCCACCCTGACGTATTCAAAACTTTCAGAAACCGTGCACTGTTATCAGCGTGTAACATACGCTTATGTCCAGAAGCACGTTCAGTGTTGAATAACAAATCAACACGGCCATGTCTACGACCATCTTTCCCACCAATCAGCTGACTAGCTAGAGCGACGTTGTAGATCTAGCTACAGCGACCGCCCTCGGAAGTTATTTTCTTTATTGACACGAAAGCGTTTGATGCCGGGGTCCACCAAGAAATCACTGACTTTTTTCTGTAACAAAAGTAGATGTATGAAACAATGAATAGACATATACTATGGAAATTCTCCACCTGCTCGGACTCGAATCCACATTCACCCGGGATGCGAAAATAGGACCTGGAAACTAAAGATACGCTACGCAAACATTGGAGAAACAGGGAGCCGGCGGGTCTTATATCTTCACTACAACGCTTTACAGCTTGCATATAGTTGATGCCCGGTTAAAGCAAAGGTGTTTAGCAAGGAAACCTACTACTAAATGAGCATCGCCTCCTTAGACTACATTCTTGGTTCGCAGCGATAGTACCGCCATCTAGGAACGATGGACGCACCGGCAGTTACCGCTTCAGTAGTCTCGGCGTCTCGATCGCTGCTTAGCAACGTGATGTCATCCTGCCGACATGTTGCTTGGACAATGAAGTACAGCCACAGCCACTACATAATTTGTCGTGTGTGGCCAATTGTGTTTCGACTCAGTCTGCTCCAAGAACGCAAAGACAGTTGTCTAGAAGCAAACGATGCTCATTTCGCTGAAGCAGAATTGGTGCTCGGAAAACTATCCGCTAACGACCCGTTCGTTTTCACTTGCGAGGTTTCACCGTTTGCGGAAGCTTCTGCTTTGTGGCAGGTTTTGCGCACGGCATTGGCGCGTGCAATGCAGTGTCTCCGGAGGAATCTGAGTTCTTCGAGAACTTTCGCTTGTCGACAACTATCGAGGGTCCTTGTGCAGTGTGGAGGTGCCGCTGATGGAACGTGTTCACATGTTCACAGTACCCAACCCACCTCCCTCCCCCTCGATTCGCCAGATTGTCGTTTATGCATTCCACAGCTTCGTGTACGCAGGTTTCACTTTCGTGTTATAACGATTCCTATGACAGAGAGGTCAAGCACACGCAATTTGTTTGTTTAATCTTCGCAATCGTAATGTCCCTCCCCGCGCACCCAGAACTTCTGAGTGTTGAAAGTCGCACCTTCATATCGAGAAGAAAAGCTCGTGCTTTCCTAATTGACTGAGGCATCATTCTACAAAAAAAAAAATCTAAAGGTCACCTTAGTCTTCGCTCAAGTGCTTTGTAGTGCGTAGATTCTGGTGCGTTTTTCGTTGTCTGAGGTTGACTTTTGTTGACTAGGGTTGATATTAGGTTATCTCTAGGTGGACTGCCTAATACCCCCCCTGCCACTCTGCGGATGAACCCCACGTGGCTTCTTTCTTTCTTTCATGTTCCATTTATTTAATCATTTTTTATGCAGTCATATTATCCGCGCAAGCTTCTTGATCTCACCCGCCCATCTAACTCTCGTCCACCTGTGTGCCACGCTTGCCTTCTCTAGGACTCTAGTGTGTTAATCTTAGTGGCTAACGGCCGTTTCTACTTATCGTTCCGCACCGTACTAATAGCATCAAAATACGTCACATATGGCGGCCGCATTTGAACGGCACCCGTCTTCTGCAGATTTCTTTGTTTGGCACCGAATACCAGCTCTTCACAGTTTCTATACATCCTGCAGCCTCTGAAAAGGTCACTACATCTCCGTCGCCGTTGGCTCAGGCAGACATGAAAGCCATACTATGACACCCCTCCCTCGTGTCTGATCCCAAAGACGTCAGGAGAGCTGCGCCGCCTTCCCATGGCATTGTGAAGAAGCACTCGCGGCCAGTACTGCTGCTGACAAGTAGAATATGGTGTAAAATGCATCTATCGCCTTCGCAGGGGCAATGAAACAGGGACATGTGCATTGCTCTGAATTAATTGATTTGTGGGGTTTAACGTCCAAAACCAGCTCTGATTATGAGAGACGCCGTAGTGGAGGTCTCCGGAAATTTCGACCACCTAGGGTTCTTTAACGTGCACTGACATCGCACAGCACACAGGCCTCAACATTTCACCTCCATCGAAATGCAGCCGCCGCGGCCGGGATTCGATCTCGCGACCCTCGGATCAGCAGCCGAGTACCGTAGCCACTAGACCACCGTGGCGGGGCAGATAGATAGATAGATAGATAGATAGATAGATAGATAGATAGATAGATAGATAGATAGATAGATAGATAGATAGATAGATAGATAGATAGATAGATAGATAGATACGCTCAAAGTCGCCGTATAGTTCGCTAAGAAATGCTTCGTTTTTAATAAAATGTCGGTGGTGTTATCGGTAGAGGTTATAGCACCTTTCGTCGCATTCCGTGTGGTTGTGGGCTCGAATCGCAGCGAGTGCTATTCTTGTTGCAACTGTGTGTTGATTTCTTTTCCTGTAGTTTGACCGCTAGCTTTAGAGTGACGACGACGACAGGACACGCCGACAGCCCAAGCGCATAATGTGCTTCGTGCCTAGTAGTAAATTTACGTGCATAGTAAAGTCACCTACACACTTGACAATAATTTGCCTCAAATTACAGATCACACATGCAATGGATCTTACATACCTCGATATTAGGATACGGGCGTGCATCGCAGGATTGGTCGCCTATTTAGATTTATGTCTGCTTCCTTGAAATAGTGAACGGGAAAGGAAGCTGCTGTAAATGCTGATGCTAGTTTTATCATGGTTTGATAAACATTTACATACACACCTGCATCGGAAGGTCCTCAGTGTTGTTGCTCATGAATCTGATGTGGGCGAGGTTTACTCTTGCAAGCGTAGAAAAGATGTGCGCTGCAAAGAGGGAGACATTGCGACAACATCCATCAGAGCGCAAACATTAAAATTACATTGATTTCTAGATCTTACGTCACAAAACCACGACGTGATTATGAGAGATGCCGTAGTGGAGGGATCCAGAAATTTGGACCACCTGGGCTTCTTTAATGCGCTCTGGTATCGCACAGTACACGGACACTAACTTTTCGCCCACTTCAAAATGCAGCCGTCGCGGGCGGCATGCGGCAGCCCCGTGAAACTGCTTTGTTCCTGGCGGCACGCTCTGTGTAATGGGTAGCACTGATATCTTGAGCAGTAATTAACAAAATTGAACTAATAGACCGACGCGGTCCAACACAACTGAAGAATGGTCGCCCATTGTTATGGGTAATACGTAACATTGTTATGGGTTATATGTAACAAGGGCGACTCTACTAATATGTACAGACCGATGAAATCCGGCTGATTTCCCTCGGCAGACCAAAATTGAATCATGCAAGAGCGCAGTTGCCGGTGGTTTCGGCGACACCACTGGTGATGTGTGTGTGTGTGTGTGTGTGTGTGTGTGTGTGTGTGTGTGTGTGTGTGTGTGTGTGTGTGTGTGCGTGCGTGCGTGCGTGCGTGCGTGCGTGTGTGTGTGTGTGTGTGTGTGTGTGTGTGTGTGTGTGTGTGTGTGTGTGTGTGTGTGTGTGTGTGTGTGTGTGTGTGTGTGTGTGTGTGTGTGTGTGTGTGTGTGTGTGTGTGTGTGTGTGCAACGCTTAAGTGGACCATGCCTGACGCGACGCGGCCGGCCCAGTGGGCTTGGCCACACACCGCGTGACTTACTGAGTAACTTGCTGGGCTCCCCTGGTGGCTTGAAGACGAGAGGTACTCGGAAGGCCAGATCGTTGGCGGTGATTTGTTCGTCCGCGTATACGTATACGCTGTAATTCAGCGCGGTCTCATCACCATGGAAGCGCAAGCACGGCACTATGTGCGCTCGTTCCCTGCGGCTCAACTCTTGGCAGGCACTGCGCACCTCTGCATCTTTGTCAACGTACACGTGGTCGAAGGTCGTCGAGGTGGCGTCAGAATCTGTTGCAATAGAGAGTGCATATTTTGGACAATAGGCTCTTGTTACCTTGACTCTTGATAGAAGGTACGCGTGCACTATCCGAGCACCAACACCTACACCAGAGTTTGCTAGCCGTCACGTGCTACAGCGACACCCTATTGCTTTAAAGCACTGCGAGTTTCTTAAAAGCAGCGAGTTGACGACGTATATCAGAATATGAAAGCGTTTTATAAACTGAGTGGTATGCATACTGAGGGAAGGTGTAATAGAAGTCACGAATTGTTTCTTCGGGACAAGGAGTGGTATTTCTACAAGAAGTTCGATTACTTTAAAATATGGTGGTTCGCAATTGCGCAGTCAATACATGCGATTTCCTCCAAGAGGCGGTGTGATCTTCTGAAAAGTAAGGGGAAGGGGAGTCGGAACACTGACAAGTGGGCTTGTTGGTACCGATCCGTAGCTAAAATCTATTCAGAACACGCAGGAGGCAGTGATTCGACGAGACGAAATGACGCAGAACCTCGTGTAGTCTATACTCACTGTCTCCTGTGCGCTCTTTAGTGAGCTGTTTTTCGCAAAAGCAGGTTCGACTGCGCGGACAAATACGTTGTCTAAAGGAGTTCTAGTTCTTTGTGTGCCATGACTACCCTCGCACGCTTGCAATCGAAGGAAAATTACATGTTCAATGTGACACGTTTTGAAAGGCGTGAGTAAATAAACGAACGATATATTTGCAAAGATACTATAGTCACTCATAAAGATGTAAGCCATCTAGTATTCTGGACATTTCTTTATGCTCCTTCCATCGGCTTGTATCTTAGCTGTATGCTAAACAACGTAATAGGTCAGAGCAGGGCTCAGGGGGAATATCGTGCAAGGTGCTGGGGTTAGACTAGCTTTTTCCCTCGCGCTGTCACCGCTTGGAACGCGCTACCAGGTGAAGCTGTTAATATTACAAATATTGATGAATTTTGTTCTTTTGTCGAGCAGTTAACAGAGCCAGTATAGTTACATTTTGCTGTTCTTGTTGTCGCGATAACGAAAAACGTGTTTTGCAGTGGTGCATTGCAATCTTTTGTACATATATATTGTTTCTCATGCGTAGTTTTTCAAGTGTTTTGCTGTTGTGCGTATCGTCCCTCAAAATATTGTATTTCCTGAACTTTGTATCTAATTGGTTACCTGTGATGATGTATGCCCGCTTCCTGTATGGGTCTGCAGAAGACCTACAGCATTGTTAAATAAATAAATAAATAAATAAATTGGCGTTATACCTCGAAGTGCTGTCATTTTGAGTTTCTCAACCATATCTCTTGAATTTTGTGTAATAATAATTCACAGGGTTTTACGTGCCAAAGTCTTGCATGCTGAAAAGTGAGAGAGATGCACGAAAGATGCTGTGAAGTGTGACTTTCTTTACCAGCTCGTCCAATCGCCAAACGGTGCCTTGTTTTCTGTCAGTGTTCTTAACACAAATTCTTCGTGGTCATATTTTTCCGCTTCATCTTCTATGACCCCCTGGTTCTGACTGCCCCAATATCGCAAATGAACATGGAAACAGCAACCTCTGCAGGATATCATTTTTCTCGTGTCTCGTCGACAGTGCTCGAGTTCATCTACTCACGACGTCAAATTGAAGTATTGGAACGGGTCATTGTTTGGTCATTACTGTCAGCGTTGTGATCAGGAATAGTGAGCAGCATTACCTGTGGCGTAGGCAACGTTAAAATATGCCAAGAAAACGTTGTACGATAAATCCTGGCTCTTGCGCCTCTCTAGAGAAAACCTGCGTGTTTTGCGTGAGAGTATATATTTGTCGAACGTTTTCTACATCTAGCTGACGCATTTTTGTCTTCTGGATATGAGATATAGAATGATCCGACCTATATATATCGCGGAACACTCCCCTCCCAAGAAAAACGGTACCTGTGAGAACCACATCGGTTTCCATATCGGAGCCACCAAATAACGACGTAAAAAGCCGCTTGCATGAGAGTGGTTTTTATTACTGCCGCTATGATGCCAGATCGCAGGCGGTTCGGCGAATAAGAGAAAATTTTGGAGAGAGCTACCAAAATCCATTTTGCCGACGCCTCAGTTCCCGTATCGACAATGACTTTAACAGGTATAAGTCTACAAGAAATCTTCAGCATGGTTTCTTCTGCGGGCAACGGTGATCTCAGCAGCGGCAATTGCTGCGGTGATCATTAGACGACGATGATGGTGATCATGAGATAATGATACGCCTAGCTTCGCAGGCATTTTGCTGTGTTTGACAAACCTCGTAAATCGTGCTGCTCCCGCCTCGGGTAGGCGCTATCCATGAGCAGCTGCGCGTACTTGGTGCTGGGCCCGTAGCAGACGGTGCGACCGCCTATGGACACGCCTTCGGACACAATCTCTGAGAGAGCGCGTGCCGGGTATGTGACCGCTGGGTTGAAACCAGCGTAGTTCTTGTCCTTAGGGCTCGTATGGTGCCGCAGCTGGGCAAAGCACACGGTCACCAGCAGTACTTCGAGCGTTGTGGCCAACCAGTGACGACGCAGTGCTTGAATGTACAACGTTCGCCACAGCACCAGGCCCGCCTGACGCACCATGTTGCTCTGTAAAGACAAAGAGCGCGCTGCTTATCGTCGTTGCTGAGCAAGCATACTGTTTTCGGCAAAGTGGGGCTGTAAGCGTCGGCAAGGAGTCTGTAACGGCTGGAGCAATTTTGATGGCCAGCGTTTCATAAGTACCGAGGAGTGGAGTAAGGACAATAAAGGGTAAACTAGCGCTTACCTCTTTGCAGCAGAGAGCTGCAAGAAAATTCATACGGATTCTTTGAGAGCTGACAGCTTGAAAGTATGCCTGTGCGAATATTTGAACGCTGTCTGCAACGCCGTCATGCAGCACCCTTCTAGCAAATAAGGGGACCAACTGATCAGTGGAACGCAATAATGGCAAATACCCAGCTGTGTGCGCGCTGGCGTGAACAGAAGTACGTATTTTGGGGGGATTTGAAGCGGAGTGTTTGGGGGATGCTATATGACGCTGTATGCAAATATCATGGGCTGAAAAAGCGCCGAGTGTAGGGGGACAGGTCTGTTATGCAGCGTTCAGCAAATTTAGGGGGTGTTTTGAATATAACCCCCCCCCCCCCCCCTCCGTCTTCCCAGCCCATGGCTATACCCCACACAGTGCGTGTCGTTTCCTCCAGCGGCTCGGCGCCTTCAGCTGCCACACCAGCGTCAACAGTGCGAATCGAGAGGATTACGGGCGCTCGCAACCACGGTTAGCGTAACCGCGGTTAACAATTTCAATCGTAGTTAACGCCAACCGTAGTCCACCGGTGTTACACGGGCAATCGTGTTCGCGGTTGACAGAAGCTCCGCTCACATCCAGCGCATTGGCATAAACATACTCGCAAGACTTCGTATCCTCGTCATTATATAGGTACGAGAGAAGCAACTTTGCACAACCGTGCATCGTTCTATGAGGAAATTGCTGATAAAACTACGCCTTTGCGAGCGACAAACGCATTAAAACAATCCACCGTCACCGCGGAATGTCCAGGGCTGACAACTCCGAGCGTTAGGCGTAGCGAGGAGTACGGCGGTGCCGTTCGCGATCAAGCGCGGCTTGAGTTCGTCACAGAGCGCTTATTTTTGTCATCACGATTAACGTTAGTGCTCATATATCATGCCTGAACATGTGCGATTAGTTTTACTTGCGTCTCGATGTGAAGAATGTCTGAAAGGAAGCGAATCGGTTCGGCGAAACGACCGGTGCCGCTGCAGTGTTTACCTCTCGAATCGCGGCATGCGATCTGTTGAGCAGTGTGCAAGTGGCCGATGCGTTGCAGACATGACAAACTTTAGAACTAACTTTACTCAATTCTGAATTATTTTGTGTCATAAGCAAATCGGAGTCAATATTTTAAATGCTGTTGCGAGCGCAGTAACCTTGCGCAGTAACGAAATGCTTGAACAACCGTCTGTGGAGGGGGGGTGGGGTGCTAAACCGAGAAGTTCTATGTCCCTATATATATATATATATATATATATATATATATATCGTAGGATTTATTCTGACGTTTCGGCTGCCCTCCAGCCGAAACGCCAGAATAAATCCTATGTTTGTCACTGTCATTCTGGTAGTATATTTATCCCGATAGCCAGGAAGCACTTTTTTGATATATATACGTGCACCAAAACAGCACACTCACGGGCGGAATTGACCGCTGCCTTCAAATAAAAACCGCCAATGGGAAGCTGGTAGTCGCGGGTGCCGTAATGTTTTCGTCCCGTTTGGAGCTTTACACTTAGAAAAAAGGACTGCCGCGTAGGAGGCCGATGTGGGTGACGATTACGCTCTCCATTTCCATGTGTCTGAGGCAGCGTTAGAGCACCCATCTCCCACGCGTTGGATGTCCTCAAAAAGCGTTATCCTTCCTTGTAGCTCCATTCTTGTGCTCATGTCTTTTTATCTCGCGGTTCGTTCATGCCCACCACTTCTATAGTTGTATTAATTATTACCATCTGAGGATTCCATAGCAGTTTTCTCTAGGCTTCTTTTTCTGTAGTGTGCATAAGGTACTGAAGGAAACCTACAGCTGTTTACCCAAAAGAAACGCTGCATGGGGCCTTCCTGTTGCATCAGCTTTTCGTGACACTGACGCCGAGCAAAAAAAAAAAAAAATGGCAGATCCCACGTGCAGTGGGATCTGCCAAGGAAATGCGAAGCACGCATCAGGAACGTAAAATAGATCTGCACTGTTGTCTCGCTATACCGATTTTGGTAGATATGTTAACGAAATGGCCGCCACTGCGCCAAGACTGTGGCATGTAAACCATGCCGCTCTTTACACGCATGCCATGATTGTAATGTTATGACCTGTCATTTACGTTCGTCATGCAGTCATGTTATGCCATAGCAATTTTCGTATATATCCCATTAACGAAACGGACAGGAAAGCTCCAATACCGGGACATGTAAATCATGCCGCTCACGACATGCATATCATGTTTTTCATGTTATGACCTGTCAATTATGTTCGTCATGTAGTCATGTGCCACACCAATTTTCGTATACATCCCATCCCATTAACGAAACGGCGAGGAGAGCACAAAGTCGTAGGCGGCTATATAGATAGATAGATAGATAGATAGATAGATAGATAGATAGATAGATAGATAGATAGATAGATAGATAGATAGATAGATAGATACGTCCAAAGTAGCCGAAGTTCGCTAAGAAATGCTTCGCGTTTTAAAAAATTACTCTATCTCCCGCTAACGGGGACTATGAGGCGATGCGAAGCAGCACGGGGGGTGCACACCGCGTTTTCATCGGTTTGACGCTAGCAGACGCTGCCTGCGTCAGCGTTGTCTCTCGCGAGCGAGGGCTCGTTCTCGTTCCTTGCGAGCTGGTAAAGCGTTCATCGAAGAAAGAGCGTTTCCATAGTTCAAAACCCCCAGGTGGTCAAAATTTCCGGAGCCCTCCACTACAGTGTTTCTCTCCTTTCTATCTCTTTCACTCTCTTCCCCTACCCCCACGGACGCTTAGCCGTGCTCCCTACATGGGCTGCAATCAATCAATCATAGTCAACGCGAGCCATTCGGAAAGGAGGACTGCCGAGAGGAGTGGAGATGAGACAAGGAGAGGAGGTTGCGCATGCGCAGTGCGGGTGTGGACACCACACGGCGGAGGGAGGGATGGACAAAGCCCCCGCCATAAGCTGCGTCGCATCTAAAACAACGCAGAAAATTCTGCCCAGATATCACGCTAAGCAGCTTCGTTATCAACATTATGAGAATTGCAGTACATCGGGGATAGGCTCAAGTAACAAAATGTGCAAGTAAACGCGAATATGTAATGCGCTGTTATGGCAAGGAGGGCGCCTGGTTTCAGTTTGAGTGAATTCTGGGCACACTACTTCTTCTGATGTACTCCCCGAAAAAGTACTAGCGACAGCTCCGACACACACTGAGATTTAAGAAAAAGGCGCTTTTTGGCCAACCCTTCAATGACAGTGTGATTCGATATCAAACGCAAGGCCTAACAGAAGTACCTTCAACAGCTTCCCATCTCACCGGCATCACTGTGCTCAGTACAGTTCCGCGACGCTCTACTCTTCAAAGCACTTACCTATGACAGATACTGAGCGTGAGTTGACAGGCCGACCTGCTGATTTGTGGGTCTTCAAAGGAGCAGTAGAAGCGACCGCACGCCTTTCTGACTAGTGTATTCTCTTCCTGGTGGCCCATGCCCACTACGGGATGTCGCTTCATAGATTTCTGGGGTTTTACGTCCCCAAAGCTCGATATCATTATGAGAGACGCCGTAGTGGGGGGCTCCGAAAATTTCAATCACCTGGGGGTTCTTAACGTGCACTGACACGGACCTCAACATTTACCGTCCATTGAAACGCAGCCGCCGCGGCTGGAAGTCCATTCCGCGAACTCTGGATCAGCAGCCGAGTGCCATAGCTACTAGACCACCGTGGCGGGGCATGGTTGTATGATGCGGCACAGATGATACTAGGTTGATATAGGGTACTTCGAATTAGAACATAAAAATAGCGCTTAGAGGCTTAGAGTCACTATGGATTCCTTACAAAAATCCCGCAGGTCCCACGCATTGTGGGAATCGTGACATGTGAAAGTTAGGCATCAAAACCTCTTGTTGGGCGAGTTGGTAACATTCTTGAAACCTAAGGCACCGGCGCAACTACACGGACACAGAAGGAGAGAACAAGGACACACGAGCGCGGACTATCACTGGCTTTATTGGAAAAAAATGGACGTGGTTTTATAAGTGCCTCAAAGAAGGGCAGTGGGGAATGGAGGGGGAGAAACAAAAGGAATAAAGGGGGGGGGGGGGGGGTGGGGATGGTGATATGTCAACAACGCAGGCGCAAAAAAACCAGGAAAGTACAAGAAAACCAAACCATATAGTGTCCTTAGCAATCTAACCGCGAAGCACGCATCAGGAACGTAAAATAGATCTGCACTGTTGTCTCGCTATACCGATTTTGGTAGATATGTTAACGAAATGGCCGCCACTGCGCCAAGACTGTGGCATGTAAACCATGCCGCTCTTTACACGCATGCCATGATTGTAATGTTATGACCTGTCATTTACGTTCGTCATGCAGTCATGTTATGCCATAGCAATTTTCGTATATATCCCATTAACGAAACGGACAGGAAAGCTCCAATACCGGGACATGTAAATCATGCCGCTCACGACATGCATATCATGTTTTTCATGTTATGACCTGTCAATTATGTTCGTCATGTAGTCATGTGCCACACCAATTTTCGTATACATCCCATCCCATTAACGAAACGGCGAGGAGAGCACAAAGTCGTAGGCGGCTATATAGATAGATAGATAGATAGATAGATAGATAGATAGATAGATAGATAGATAGATAGATAGATAGATAGATAGATAGATAGATAGATAGATAGATAGATACGTCCAAAGTAGCCGAAGTTCGCTAAGAAATGCTTCGCGTTTTAAAAAATTACTCTATCTCCCGCTAACGGGGACTATGAGGCGATGCGAAGCAGCACGGGGGGTGCACACCGCGTTTTCATCGGTTTGACGCTAGCAGACGCTGCCTGCGTCAGCGTTGTCTCTCGCGAGCGAGGGCTCGTTCTCGTTCCTTGCGAGCTGGTAAAGCGTTCATCGAAGAAAGAGCGTTTCCATAGTTCAAAACCCCCAGGTGGTCAAAATTTCCGGAGCCCTCCACTACAGTGTTTCTCTCCTTTCTATCTCTTTCACTCTCTTCCCCTACCCCCACGGACGCTTAGCCGTGCTCCCTACATGGGCTGCAATCAATCAATCATAGTCAACGCGAGCCATTCGGAAAGGAGGACTGCCGAGAGGAGTGGAGATGAGACAAGGAGAGGAGGTTGCGCATGCGCAGTGCGGGTGGGGACACCACACGGCGGAGGGAGGGATGGACAAAGCCCCCGCCATGAGCTGCTTCGCATCTAAAACAACGCAGAAAATTCTGCCCAGATATCACGCTAAGCAGCTTCGTTATCAACATTATGAGAATTGCAGTACATCGGGGATAGGCTCAAGTAACAAAATGTGCAAGTAAACGCGAACATGTAAGGCGCTGTTATGGCAAGGAGGGCGCCTGGTTTCAGTTTGAGTGAATTCTGGGCACACTATACTTCTTCTCATGTACTCCCCAAAAAAGTACTAGCGACAGCTCCGACACACACTGCGATTTAAGAAAAAGGCGCCTTTTTTGCCAACCCTTGAATGACAGTGTCATTCGATATCAAACGCAAGGCCTAACAGAAGTACCTTCAACGGCCTCCCATCTCACCGGCATCACTGTGCTCAGTACAGTTCCGCGACGCTCTACTCTTCAAAGCACTTACCTATGACAGATACTGAGCGTGAGTTGACAGGCCGACCTGCTGATTTGTGGGTCTTCAAAGGAGCAGTAGAAGAAGCGACCGCACGCCTTTTTGACTAGTGTATTCTCTTCGTGGTGGCCCATGCCCACTACGGGATGTCGCTTCATAGATTTCTGGGGTTTTACGTCCCCAAAGCTCGATATCATTATGAGAGACGCCGTAGTGGGGGGCTCCGAAAATTTCAATCACCTGGGGGTTCTTAACATGCACTGACACGGACCTCAACATTTACCGTCCATTGAAACGCAGCCGCCGCGGCTGGGAGTCCATTCCGCGAACTCTGGATCAGCAGCCGAGTGCCATAGCTACTAGACCACCGTGGCGGGGCATGGTTGTATGATGCGGCACAGATGATTACGAGGTTGATAATAGGGTACTTCGAATTAGAACATAAAAATAGCGCTTAGAGGCTTAGAGTCACTATGGATTCCTTACAAAAATCCCGCAGGTCCCACGCATTGTGGGAATCGGTGACATGTGAAGTAGTCAGCAAGTAAATTTGTTATTGGACGAATCGTTTCGCATTCAGCCAAGTGTTACGAATGCGATGAACGTCTGTGCAAAGGGCATGCGCGAGTATATTCTGAACGTGGGAGTTAACTTCTCCTTCCGTTGTTGTTTGCCCGCTCATCCCGCTAGCAGCGAAATGGTTGATAAGCTGCCGACCAGGGAACCGAAAGCGGGCTCCTTCACCTGCTGGCACCTTGAGGGAACGACTGCTCCGACATCTTGTTGTTAAAAACAACGTTTAATGATCAACCTCCTCTCACATAATTCACCGGGTTTTATACACTTCTCAAACAAAGCACTCTCGCAGTCCAATCAGAATCGGAAAATGTCCTTCCCTCTCAACTTCTGATTGGCTGCTGTTGGGATGTACGTCCTTACGTTCCTTCATCCAATGCCTTGATCTGCACCCGCCTCTCCCGCGTCGATCGCCGATGCACCTCTCTCTCTCCTCTCTCTCGAAGTCTGGCGCCGGCCAGTCGTGGGAACGTGCTCGGTGCCGGGATCCCAGGGCCGAGAAGACGGGTCATCATCACGTGCCCGCCAGTTCCGCGGAACACGTGTCGGGGTTTCCTCCGCGATGCTGTACGCCGCTTGCTTCCTCGACCATGGCCCATTGTGCGCTGGCCGCTGATCTCCGCAGGAGAAATCGGCCGTCACGCCGTCTTTGTTCAGTCCTGGCCGCCGCCAGGGGTGCAGGACTTCAGGCCGCCGCAGGAGGTGAGGAACGCTGTGCCCGTAGAGGGGCGACAGTGGTGAGTCTTCGGGTGGGTGCTTCACTCTTGAACCCAACAGTGGGCTAACCAGGAACGTCGATAGCACTGTAGCGTCTGAACAGTAGCTTTGGTAGCTTACGGTAAGACGACGTAACGTCGGCACTGACGTTATTGCATAGACGTATGTTTGTCGAAAAGTAGCGCACGCTACGGTAGTCTGATGTGCCTATCTTGAGCCTCGTTCGTTGAAGTAATCCTGTGTTATCAAGCAAAGGGGGAGAAAAGCATGCCGAGTGATAGTTGAACGCGACTATTATCTATCACGTTGCCATGATAGCGCTTAACATATACTGGACGAGCAGTGGGCGTTACAAAGTACCATCATCACGACTGCAGGCGCAATATGTTTATTTACTGTACGTACCATGCAGGAGCAGCAGTCGTAGCCTATAGTGGTAGCGTGCTTTCTTGGCACCTGGACGGCCCGGGTTCGATTCCCACGCCCCTAGAGCGTGGCGTATGTCTCCTTCGCAGAATGACAGCGGGTTCTCCTGCGTATGTGAGCTTGTTTCTACACATTCCGATTGCAAACTATGACAAACAATATGCCTCTCTTGTGTCGGTGTGTTACAATGATATGCGAAATGCTTCTTTTTTTTGTCCTTGACTGGAGCAGCCTTTATAAAGTTCAAACACCAGTGGCGCATACCCGCTTACCATGGGCCGAGCATTAAGCCTTGCGTGATTGCAGTGTCAGTAATCGTTACGTACACGTCCAGTATGTCACGTTATGGATGTAAATATAGGCCATTCATGTTCGTCATACATCCGTATACCCTACCTTCCAAACTTTTGTGTATACCGTGTGAACGAGACGGCCAGGAGAGCACCGAGACTTGGGCGGCTAGTTAGATACGGTCAAAGTGACTCAAGCTGGCGAAGAAATGCTTTGCATTGAATATATTGATCGATAGATAAGGCTTAATGGTCCACTTGGGCCCGAAGGTGGGTGCCCTTCTCACTCTAGTGGTGAAGAGCCCACTGTGCCCACAAGCCCTGTTCACCAGCAATATTTTCAGCGTTTCGGGCCAACATCCGCGCTTTGAATCGGGCTTTCTATGCGACCTACAGTTAAGCTCCCGTCTACTCGCTGTCGCGTGCGAATGTTAATGGTGCGCGTGGACCATGCCTGCACCTCAACAAGCAGAGAGTATTGAGCACGACCAGTGAGCACAATTTGATAGAACACTGTATTCATGGCATGCAGCGGTTCCATGTTGATACCGGCCTGCAGTCTTCTCCAGTTTACCGTTTCACCTATGCTGGTCTCTTATTTGCAAGCTAGTAGCGGCTTCTTTGCCTCTTGTAGTGTCCCATGGTTTCGGAAGATTCCGCTCATATTTTTCGTGACAGCCATGGGTCTCCCTGTGAGAAATGTCTTATGGAATATGACACACAAATCCAATAGCGTCGTACGGCCATATGAAAACACATATGATTCATGTGCTCTCATGTTCTCATGTGTTCATAAGAGGTTACTGCATAAGCGTCATATGCATAACGTGAGATTTTTCGAAAGGGCTGTGTTCCTTTTATGTCGGTGGCCACTTGGCGTGCATAATGTGGAGCCTAAGCGTCCACCGCCTAATTAGCACCATCTGTTTGTATTGTCATTATGTGTGTAAATGTTTCATTGTTCTTATATATTGTATAATTGCATTGTTTTATGGCCACCATGTGTATACAACAATATATATGGTACCCGATGTGTTACTCCATGTGCCATATTGTACCTAGGGGGTGAGGTTCCCTCAAGCCGCGTCAGTGCGGATTTTTTCCTCATCCACCTCCTTTACCACTCCTCTGTAAGTGTGTGCGTGTGTAAATAAATAAATAAATAAATAAATAAATAAATCTAGCTTCGTTTATTTCGGTGTTTCCTGCAGTGCGCGCCCAAAAAGTCCTATAACAATAAGTAAGATTATCTCGGAGGCACCTCTCAATTGGGTAGTTTGGGCACTGTCTCTTGTGGTGAGAAGAAGTTAGGAATATTACCCTCGTGCTCTTCATCGCCCGCAGTCTCTATTTTTGTCCAGGCGCACAATTGCTGTTAGAACTAAAAGTCGCCGGAAACCGCACTGGTATAACCATGCCACGACTTCATGAATATTAGAGCTGCCAAGACTTAACGATAGCGCGAGATTAACTCCCAGGCATGCGCACACGACGCTGCACAGTGGCCGCATGAGCTGAAACTGCATGGCTGCGTACTTTCCCTTTCTCCTCGTGCAGTTTTCTTTCAATCCTGGTTTTGCTTCCTCTTTTCCTCGTCCATTGCCTTCTTCTTCTGTTTACTCTGCCTCCCCGTCGCCGTCCGCTTTCTTTATATTTTTTTCCTTCGTTTTCGACACCTTCCCCTACTTCTTCTTCTTATTAGCCTAAGAGGACAGAAAGCACAGCGAGTTCGTAATGATTCATTTCATTCACTATATATAGAAAATGCGTGCAAAACACGGACACAACGGAAGAGGAGTGGACAACGCGAACGCCGGCTATCGACTGAAGAAGAGCACTGAGACAAGAAAGGAATGGCACATCACTTTTCTGCGCTTGCTCAGGAATGTATAGGCGTCACCTGTCAAACGGGTACACGCGCTGGTCTGTGTGAGACACCTGTTAAGACGTTTCATCATTTCTGTGTGTAACTTAATCGACGGCTGACTCAAGCACGCGCTTCCATTATTATTGATACGCCGCTTGAATGCGAATCGCGTCAGAACTGAATTTTCACACTATGTATCGAACTGAAACTGCAATTGCTCTGTAACTGCGAACAGTAGGTTCTGCAACCACTATAAATACTGACGCACCTCCACCACTTGTGAAGCACGGGTAATAATGCCGTTTTATTAAGCCTTGAGGCTCCGGAAAAATGGCTGAACCCAAAGCGCAGATCGGACCCAAGGTGGTAACCCACCACAGACAAAGATGAAGAGCCCGAGGTGATGATGACTATGTACAGATGAAGTAGAAGTTCCCGATGATTGCCCACAATACACTTTCATAGTTAATGTCTTCACCGTCAAAAGCACAACGAGGGCATCAGGAACTAACGAGAAAAATACAGAGCGTCCCTTATCGTATTAGCTAAGATGACTTCTCAGGGAAAGCCCTTACACATTGCCTTAAAGATTGGCTTTGTCATCTTAATTACCTTTGGAATTCATTCATTCTTCCTTCATTTACCCCTAAGTGAGCTTATTTACCCCCTTTGAGCTTATCTGAGCTCACAATTAACGCAGGTCAGCGTAAAGCTGGCATGCGTTTATTGCTTTCTTATTCCTTTTAATTCATTCGACGTCAATTTAACGAAACTAAGCAGGTTTAAATTCACGTTGGATGACTTGCATGACGCCTAGGGATTTTTGGTACCACGCGTGCTGTCCCCGACAGTGACGACGGACGGTCACTTTTCGCGTTCCGTGGCACTTATGCATTACTATATTTGCAATATTCAATTTTCAGATTCACATAACGATTCATAACATCGAATATTCGCATTCACAAACCATTCATACAATAAAAACGATCCTTATAGTCAAGCCGTTAAAGCATGACTAGCGGATAGGAGTAGTATTCCTGGTGTTGTAATATACAGTGGCTTATACTTCCGGTATAACCCAGTGTTGAGGATGTGGTACTTTTGATTTGATTTTGATTTGATTTGGTTTATTTCTTTCTGTATTTACAGAAATCGAAGCAACAGCTAAAGGCTGTACAGCCTGACAGAGGCTTTTGCTCCGAAACACAGTTTGGCAACAAAATACATTTTACACAATACATACAAGTAACGAAGAACACTTTGTTCTTTGACACATTAGCTAAGCTGAAACAATACATGAATGCAATCAGAGATATATGAAAAATAGAACGCAAATGGGTCATTACGGCAATATATGACAAAAGGACAAGAATTAATCTGTAAAGATTTTCCCAAGGTAACGAGAACAACAAAAAAACAATGCATAAAATTGCAATCACAACTATTTGAACGCGCTGACAACATGAAGTGCACAATTCGAATGCGCTGAATACATGAACTGCACGACAAGTACCACAAAAAAAAAACTGATTCATCTAAAACACAAGTATTATTTATATTCAATGCAATTACACAAGAGAATTTCTTTAAGCCTATTTTTCGAAGTTTTATTATTTAGGTCAACAATGCGATCCACTTTGTTAAGGAAATTCGGTATGTGATAGTCAATGTGTTGCTGACCATACGTAGTTCTAATTTTTGGTGTTTTCATGCTGTGTGTACAGAGACAGTATTCAACACACCGAGAAGAACTGTACATGGGGTAAAGTTTCTTGTTTTGAATATATAAGAGCAACTTAAAATAATAAATTTGATTGGCTTGTAATATTTGATACTTAGCAAACAAGGGACGCGTGCTAAGACCTTGCGGGGGACCATAATATCCTTCGAATATTCTTAGTACCTTCTTCTGCAATGTCATTATTGTTTTATAATTTTGAGCTGTTGTTGTGCCCCAGATCAAAGCACAATAACTCATCCGGGAATAAAACAGTGTATGATACAACGCTTTCTTGAGCCAAGGGGGTAATAACGGACTTAGTTTGTAAATACATCCAACGCTTTTACTTAAGCCTGCTGCTAATTTGTTTATGTGTTCATTCCATGAAAGGTCTTCCTGGAACCACACACCCAAGAATTTCTGCACCTTAACTTGCTCTATCGTCTGGCCCTCAAAGGAAACACTTAAGCGTACGTTTCGTGGCTTATTGATAGGCGCAAACAACATGTATTTAGTTTTACTTGCATTTAGCCGCATCTTGTTTATTTTGAGCCAAGAAGACAACTTATTCAGATATGCGCTTACACTTATTTCAATTTGAGATATTGAGGGGCCAGCAAAAGATATATTGGACACCTTTGCTCACTTTCGCATGTGGCGATGTCTCTTGATTGATAGCAACATATTGGTAGCGGTCGCTTAAGTAATTGCGCAGTAAACTGTTAGCAATACCACGTACACCATAGTTATTAAGTTTATGTAATAAAACACTGTGGCTCACGGTGTCAAATGCTTTGCGGAAATCTACAAATAGTCCAAGCGTATACAGCTTTTTTTCAAAATTAACAAGAATCTCATTTTTTATGTCAAGTAATGCGAGCTCGGTGGATTTGCATTTCTGAAGGCCAAATTGGGAGTCATTTATAATGTTGTACTTGGCAAAAAAGTTTTGTAGTCTAGTATTAATAGCGCTTTCAAAGGCTTTTGACAGAATCGGTAGTACCGATATCGGTCGGTAGTTCACAATTTCTTGGTCATTACCACCTTTGAAAACCGGGCTCACGCGGGCTAGCTTTAGTTCATCGGGAAACGCGCCAGTAACAAAAGTTAAATTAATAATGTGTGATAGCACAGGTGATATAACATCCGCAACGTACTTCACTGGTATAGGCTTAATATCATCATGCCCTGCCGCACAGTTGTTTTTTATCTTGTTTATTAATTCTTCGGTTTCACGACATGAGATAGTGTGCAGTACGATAGAGTTCGGTAAGCAGTGATCATTTACCGGTAACCTTGGGTCCTCGTCATTCCATACCTCATCGTAATCACAACTTTTAATAAAGTACTCATTCATTGCCGTTGCCACGTCTTGGTAGCCAGAGTTTGCCAGGATCCTAGGTATGTGGCTTTGCTTTATCTGACCAGAAAGGTTCCTAACCTCGTTCCAACTTTTCCTTGGGTTATTGCTTACGCTACTGAATAAATTCTCATAATAACAGAATTTTGCGCGCCTTAGTTTAGCATTTAACTGGTTTCTGTATTTTTTTGAATTCAGAGTAATTTGGTATCCCGTCCCTTTATAAATGCATGGTACATGTTGTTCTCCTTTGTAATTTCTTTAAGTAGCGCATTAGCTATCCATGGTTTTCTAATTTTGCGGCGTTTTGTACTCCTCACAGACACCGGGAAAGCTTCATCATAACATTTTTTTAGTTTAGCAATGAATAAATTGTATGCCAAGTTAGCATTTCTTTCTTGTAACACATGGTCCCAACAGGTTGCGATAACACGATGCCGGAATGTTTCAAGTGTATTGGCATTGCTATGGCGTGACCGCATCATTACATTGCTTTCGCATACATAGGAAGTAGAAGGAATGGTACAAAAGATCGGCAGATGATCGCTTATATCTACTGTCATCAGTCCAGCAATGCAGATTGGTGGGTGTGAGTTCGTCAAACATATATCAAGCAGCGTTGCCGAGTGTGCAGTAAGCCGCGTTGCTTTAGAAATTACATTTTTGCATGCAAAGGAATTAGCCAGCACTGTTAACCGCCGTGACGTTGCATCCTGTGACAGCATATCTATGTTTACGTCTCCCATTACCGCAAATGGAAAGCCAGTGGGACACAAGTATTCCAGAACGTCTTCGATGAACTTAAACTTTAATTTACACCCTGAGGGGGTGTAAGAAGTTTCGGTTTATTTCGATGTAGGATTCTCACATTGCAGTCTTCGTCAGCTATATATATATATATATATATATATATATATATATATATATATATATATATATATATATATATATATATATATATATATATATATTGTAAAGGTCGTTGGAATGAGACGGAGAATACGGTATGCCGAAGTGGTCAAGTAGGCACCGGAAAAGACGCACAGCCACGTGGTGAATATGCGGGGCAGGAGGCGACCATTGTGGGGATGTATTGTACAGCTGGTTTGGCGCCCTCGCCCCCCCGCGGAGCGTCTCTGTGCAAAAGCGCAACCGAGCTAGGGACAGCAAGCATACCTACTTTAATGTTCGCGGGTTGTCTTTTGTTAGCGCGGCGTCTGACATTCGGCGTTTGTGATTGGCTGTGAGGGATTCAGGGGCGGAGCAACCAGGGTATATAAGGTGGCCCCTCTTCCCTGGCAGAGGGGGTTGGAAGCGGAGGTTGGAAGGCTGAAGGTTAGCAGAAGGTTGGAAGGTAGGCCGAAGATTGGCGAGGACGGAGTGGATAGTGCTAGAGAGGACATCTAGCACGAGTCCGGGTGGTGGTTACGGTCGCAGGAGCAGTGCCATGCACTGGGGTCGGCTCTGCCGAATGGAAGCGATCGTTCCACCAAGGTCCTCCAAACCGGGGCTAGGGCGCGGATAGTACTAGGACATCTGGTACGAGTCAGGGCGGTGGTTGAGGTCGCAGGAGAGGTGCTATGCACTTTTCGGCTCTGCCGAGTCGGAGCGACGGTCCCACCGAAGCCCTACCAACCGATGGCTCCACCTAGGTCCTACCAACCGAGGCTACTGTCTGTCAATGTGTATGTACCGACTTGTGTATATAAAGTCGAGTAGTGTGTGTGTGAGAAAAGGGCTGGTCTCCATCCTTCACGTTGAGACAACGCAATTTCGGACAGGCAGTAGGGGAAGACTTCCACCCATCCTTCTTCACAGCAGCGGCAACGACCAGCTGGGGGAGCTCGGCTCCACGAGGAAGTGAAAAAGTGGAAGGAAGGAGAATGCCGGGAACTGAGCACAAGTTCACCACATCTACAACAAGATCACCTTCTACCTTCTGGGTTATCCAAAGTTTACTTATATATATATATATATATATATATATATATATATATATATATATATATATATAGACGTAATGCCGGTGACACACGGTAGAAAAACGACTTTATTTCTAACGTTTCGGCCAGGGGCTGGCCTTCGTCAGAGTCCACCCATCCTTGACTCTGAGGAAGGCCAGCCCCTGGCCGAAACGTTAGAAATAAAGTCGTTTTTCTACCGTGTGTCACCGGCATTACGTCTTTGTTATACCGGATCCATGAGAGCTTCACCCCTTTCCATATATATATATATATATATTGTTACGAAGCGGTGCAGTGCGGACAAGTGTTGAACAATACGAAGTGAGAACGACGACGAGTGTTCTTGACGCTTGCGCGCGTGTGTGCCTTCAGCCATTTTGTCGGTTTCGCCAACCCTCTAAATAATCATTTCATCGCTCTTGCGTCTCCGTCACATTTGGTGGAGGTGCGGGGTACGACACGCTTCGCAACGGAACTTCGCAGCGGTCGTCGTTTGGAGGGTCCCTCTACCATGGCGGAAGAAACAGCGCCTGAGTCCGCCCCCGCGGCTTCAACGCTCGTACTCACGCATCCTCGGGATCCTGGCACATTCAGCGGTTCCGGTGGTTCTGATGATGTGGACGTCGAGGACTGGGTGGCAGATTACGAACGCGTGAGTACGCTCAACCGATGGGGCCCTACTCTCATGCTGGCCAATCTGATTTTCTACCTCAAAGGAACTGCGAAAGTGTGGTTTGAAAACCACCAAGCCGAACTCGGAAGCTGGGACATCTGTAAAGAAAAAATGCTAGACTTGTTCGGGAAGCCCGTTGGGCGTAGGTTAGCAGCGATGAAAGCTCTCGCGTCTCGTGCGCAAACGTCTACGGAGTCTTACATCTCGTACATAGAAGACGTGTTAGCACTGTGCCGTAAAGCCGACGCCGAGATGCCGGAGACCGATAAAGTTGGCCACATTCTAAAGGGGATTGCAGACGACGCCTTCAACCTTTTAATGTGTAAGAATTACTCGACCGTAGACGCCGTCATCAAAGAGTGTCGACGCTTTGAGCAGGCTAAAAGTCGGCGCATTAACACCGTGTTCGCCAGGCTTCCCAATACCGCTGCAACTTCCTCCTGCGAAGAATGCACTAGGACACAACCGCAAGCTTCAGTTTCATTGGACCAGGTGACTCAGATTGTGCGCCGTGAACTTGAAGCGATGGCCCCTGCTCCAGCTTATGCCGGTTCTGGCGATTCGGCGGCTATCACCACTCCGATCGTTCAAGCCATTGTCCGGCAGGAACTGGCCAACGTAGGCATCCATTCTGTGTGCGCCGTAGCTAGTCCACAGCCGACACCGTGGCGTCAGCAGTCGTCCCATTACGGGCAGCGGTTTCCTACACAGTATCGCGACCCTGCCGTGTGGCGAACCACTGACAACCGACCAATTTGCTTCCGCTGTCGTCGTACCGGCCATGTAGCCCGTTATTGCAACTCCCGCTGGTCCTCGCCGCCTCGGGCTTCGTACGCTCCTTACTACCGACAGGACGACTACCGACAGGCCGGCTACCGCTCTGCCCCTCCTGCCCAGTCGTCTAATCCCGATTCGTACAGAAGCCTAAATAGCCGCTCACCGTCGCCACGTGGTCACCGGTCACGCTCGCCCCCAGGCCGTCGCCAGTCGTCTCGATCGCCGCAGGGTCGCCGACCGTCGTCCCCGTTTAACCTCGCTACCGCTTATCCGGAAAACTAAACAGTGCAGCGCCGGGAGGTGACGCTGCATTGACGACTTCCTCCACAAATCCTCTCTTCACGCTGCCGACTAACCGAAGCTTGTTAGAAGTTGTTGTGGATGGTGTGACTGTTTCTGCCCTTATAGATACTGGAGCGCAAATTTCCGTAATGAGTGCCAACCTTCGCCGCCGCTTGCATAAAGTGCTCACGCCTGCCTCTTCCCGCACACTCCGTGTCGCTGATGGAGGTACTCCTGCCGTCCTTGGGATGTGTACCGCGCGTGTTTGTATTGCTAGTCGTCCTACTTCCGTAGAATTTGCCGTTATAGAGAAGTGCCCCCATGATCTGATCCTCGGCTTGGATTTTCTGTCTGCTCACTCTGCGCTCATTGATTGTTCAACCGGCGCTCTTCAACTTGAGTTGCCACAGCTTTCTGACCTTCCGGCCGACCTACCTCCGCGTTTGTGCTCTCGCCATCACGTCCGTTTGCCGCCTCAAGCCGTTAAATACGTCAGTTTGACTTCCTCACGCGACGTGACCGATGGTGACTACCTCTTGTCGCCTATTGTGGACGTACTGTTGGACCGCGACGTCGCCTTTGCGCACACCATTGTTTCCGTGACTAACAATCAAGCGATTGTTCCCATACTCAACGTGAGCCTGCTGACTCAAGTTATTCCGCAAGGCATAGCGTTGGCCACCATCTCGGCGCTGGAGAATTGCGAGGTTGCGATTTTGGACGCTGATGTTATGTTACGTTCCCCGGATGACAACCCCGTCGCTCCTTCGCCAGTCGACGGCATTTCCAAGATGATAGCTCCTGATCTCACCCCAACGCAAGCTACTGATCTCCATCGCGTGCTTGTGTCCTATCGTGACATCTTTGACTTTGATGGCCGCTCCCTAGGCCAAACATCTGTTGTAGCTCACCGCATCCACACTGGTGACGCACATCCTGTACGCCGACGTCCTTACCGCGTCTCTCAAGAAGAACGTCAAGTCATCCAGGGTGAAGTCGATAAGATGCTTGCTAAAGACGTCATAGAGCCTTCATCTAGTCCGTGGGCCTCCCCGGTTGTCCTTGTTAAAAAGAAGGATGGCACATGGCGCTTCTGCGTCGATTATCGCAGTTTAAACAAAGTGACCCATAAAGACGTCTATCCTTTACCTCGCATCGATGACGCCCTCGATTGCCTTCACGGAGCCCAATACTTTTCATCCATCGACCTTCGGTCCGGCTACTGGCAAATCTCAGTCGACCCCATGGACCGCGAGAAAACTGCATTCGTCACGCCCGATGGTCTTTACCAGTTCAAGGTCATGCCGTTTGGCCTTTGTAACGCCCCAGCAACTTTCGAACGCATGATGGACTCCTTGCTTCGGGGATATAAGTGGTCCATCTGCTTGTGTTACCTAGACGACGTCATCGTCTACTCACCTACGTTTGACAGCCACCTCCGACGTCTGTCGGCCGTTCTTGATGTCTTTCGCAGAGCCGGTCTCCAGCTCAACTCCGCCAAGTGTCGTTTCGGACGGCGCCAGCTCACTATACTTGGACACCTTGTGAGTCCTGCGGGTGTTCAACCGGATCCCGATAAGGTGCGGGCTGTGAGGGAATTTCCTGTGCCGTGCTCAACCAAGGACGTCCGAAGTTTTGTGGGGCTATGTTCATACTTCCGTCGTTTTGTTCAAAACTTCGCGGACATAGCCCGACCGCTTACTGATCTTTTGAAAAAGGACGTTTCCTTCGTATGGGGCCTAGAGCAGGCAGACTCTTTTTCTGCCCTCATTCATTTGCTCACTACGCCACCAATACTGGCCCATTTCGATCCCTCGTCGGCCACAGAACTTCGAACTGATGCTAGTGGCCATGGAATAGGCGCTGTCCTTGGCCAAAAACAGCACGGTAAGGACAGAGTAATCGCCTATGCCAGCCGTCTTCTTTCGACCTCGGAACAGAAGTTCTCAATAACTGAGCGTGAATGCCTGGCTTTGGTGTGGGCAGTGACCAAATTTAGACCTTATTTGTATGGTCGCACATTTACCGTCGTTACCGACCACCACGCCCTTTGCTGGCTCTCGTCACTCAAGGACCCGTCTGGCCGTCTCGCTCGATGGGCACTTCGACTCCAAGAATACTCGTTTACTGTGCATCACAAGTCGGGACGCCTGCACCTCAGGTAGCATGCGAGGGCTTATTGGGCAGCAGCCATCTCATCTAAGTTCACGTTCTACGTGACGCTTCCTGGCAAGAAAGTGTGTTCTACACACGCCGCCTTGGCCTCGAGTGGCGCTGCCTAACACTCCCAGGATAATACCTACATAAATACACAATAAAGTGGACGGGGGGACGACCGCCCTTGTAGCTCAGTTGGTAGAGCATCGGACGCGACATCCGAAGGTCGTGGGTTCGGGTCCCACCGAGGGCAGGTTTGTCTTTTCGTCCGCTTTAATTCCTTTCTACTTTCTCCACAATTACAATACCACAAGTAACTTCCCCTATGTTTTCCTAGGCTTCATGTCTGTTTGCTCATTAAGTTGTTTCTAACAAATAAAGAACGAGCCCTTGACCCCTTCCCTTTCGTTATTTCATAGCTTGGGCCTCGTTGCGGCAGACTTGGTGCCTTAGGTAGCATGCGAGGGCTTATTGGGCAGCAGCCATCTCATCTAAGTTCACGTTCTACGTGACGCCTCCTGGCAAGAAAGTGTGTTCTACACACGCCGCCTTGGCCTCGAGTGGCGCTGCCTAACACTCCCAGGATAATACCTACATAAATACACAATAAAGTGGACGGGGGGACGACCGCCCTTGTAGCTCAGTTGGTAGAGCATCGGATGCGACATCCGAAGGTCGTGGGTTCGGGTCCCACCGAGGGCAGGTTTGTCTTTTCGTCCGCTTTAATTCCTTCCTACTTTCTCCACAATTACAATACCACAAGTAACTTCCCCTATGTTTTCCTAGGCTTCACTGTCTGTTTGCTCATTAAGTTGTTTCTAACAAATAAAGAACGAGCCCTTGACCCCTTCCCTTTCGTTATATATATATATATATATATATATATATATATATATATATATGACTTAGTCGTTCTTGGCCCCAGGCTTCTTCACGGCGGGAGCTCGTTGTCTTGACAGTCCCCAGAGGGGATTACCACCCGCAGCACGACGTTCTTCTGCGAATGCAGAGCACTCGCTGCCGTCGTTGTTGCGATTCTGTCGACTGCGCCAGTAAATTTCCAGGAAGGAAAGGATAAAGCAGATAGAAGGTGAGGGTGACCTTGTCGTGGTGAGGAACTCGTCCTCAGTTCCCACCTTCTCCTCCTTCCTGCTTCTCTACTTCGTTTTGGAGCCGAGCTCCTCCAGCTAGCGTTGCTGCTGCGAAGAAGGATGGGCGGAAGCCTTCCTGCTATCTGCCCGCCGTCGCGTTGTCGACTTGAAAGATGGATACCAGCCTTTCATACAAACACAACACGAGACAGACATTACATACACATAGATGACTTAGCTTCGGTTGGTAAGACCGGTGGAGCCATCGGTTGGTAGGGCCTAGTTGTGGGACCGTCGCTCTAACTCGGCAGAGCCGACCAGTGCATAGCACCTCTCCTGCGACCTCAACCACCACCCGGACTCGTACTAGATGTCCCCTCAAGTACTATCCGCGCCCGAACCCCGGTTAGGAGGACCTTGGTGGAACGATCGCTTCCATTCGACAGAGCCGACCCCAGTGCATCGCACTGCTCCTGCGACCGTAACCACCACCCGGACTCGTGCTAGATGTCCTCTCTAGCACTATCCACTCCGTCCTCGCCAACCTTCGGGCTACCCTCCAACCTACTACTTACCTTCGGCCTTTCCAACCTCCGCTTCCAGTCTTGCTTCCAGTCCTGCTTCCGATCTCTCTTGCCAGGCAAAAGGGGCCACCTTATATACACCGGTTGCTCCGCCCCTGAACACCTCACAGCCAATCACACACGGCGATCGACACCCCGACGCCGCTCTAACAAATGACAATACAGTGGGTACGCTTGCTGCCCACCGCGCTGCGGGGGAGCGAGTGAGGGCGCCAAACCAGCTGGTGACTACAGACGTTCCTGGACAGGCTGCCTGAACTACTCCTACCCCTTGGGGCCGCCAAACACCTGTCAATCCGGTTTCCAGTCCCCAGCTGTACAATGTATCACAACAATGGTCGCCTCCTCCCCCACACGTTCACCACCTTGCTGTGCGTCTTATCCGGTGCCTCCTCGGCATACCATATTCTCCCTCGCATTCCGACGACCCTTACAGTGACCGTTGCTCTACCACTGCGCTGTTGGCGCACATAAGCTGTACGAACCAACGTTGGTATGTAAGCAGCTATGTTCTTTCTTATCACGCTTCTTTCTGATGCACGCGAGCATCGAGGTGGATGTTGTAACGCGCTTGGAATAGTGCCGCCATCCAGGAGAGCCGTAGTAAAGCTGCAGTTATTCACTTCTCTCCTAGATGGCGGCACCGTTCTATGCAACGTGCGCCTGGAAGCGCCTTTTTATGCTATGTGCGCCCTTTTATGCTATGGCCCTATCACCAGCATTTCAAGCACTGCAGTGGCCGCGGGGAAAGGGGTTCCACTTTGAAAATCAGTGGCCATGCCTTTATCTCAGAAGGCCTGATTGTTGCAGCGAATGTAACAATCACCGATTCTGAAGGAGATTTCTTGCTGTCTATCGCTCGGGTACACCGATGAACTGATACCGCGCTTGCAACAGAGAACAGCTTAAGTATTTCTGCAGGTATCTGTCACCAATCCCGAGCCGTGAGATACGAGACGTGATCGCCGGAAATAACTCCAAGAACCAACGTCTTGGTTCCCCGAAAAAGATCCCACGAAAGCTTGGACAATGAGGTTTTTGGTCCCCTTTGGCACTCTAGCAAAACCCCAGCAGTGGTTGAAAGACCGAGTCAGAGCCAAGGGTGATCAAACAAAACAAACATATTCTCATCAAACAGATGATGATGATGATATGTGGTTTTTTGTGGCGCAAGGGCCAGTCATGGCCAAAGAGCGCCAGGCCAATTGTTATGCGTGAAGATGGTGATAAAACTCAAGGATGTATGTGCGACTTGGCTGTAAATGGGCCTAAAAACATTCGCTGTAAAGTGCGTAAAAGACATACATAATAAAAGTATGGCGATGATTAGGGGTCCGACCAAGAAAATTGTGGAGTACAATGATAAAAGGTAAAAGGCATGTGTAGAGATTAAATACTAATGTAAAATGAGGCAGCGCGAACCTGCATGCATGCAGCACTGCTGCCTTACGTAGGCCCTTGCATCCAAGGGCCACTAGGCCCCGTGCTAATTTAAGTAATTGCAGCAGCAGGAGCCTCTCGTGGGAGGCTGTGCTGCGTGCTTGTCTGAGCGATTACATGTAATATTTGTACATCCCGAAGAAAACATAAAGCGGCTTTGGTGTCGAACAGAGGCTCTTGGCCAAGGAACAATGCTGGGTGAAGTGGTATGTTGCGGTTGTATGCTAAGAAGAAGTGCTCTTTCCTCTGCGCTTCCATTTCACGGCATTCCACTAGGACATGTAGGACAGTCAATGATGAGCCACATTTAATACAGACTGGAGGGTCCCCTCCATTCAGCAGATACGAGTGGGTACCATATGTGTGGCCTATTCTCAGGCGCGTGAAGATGATGTCAATCCGTCTTTCTCTAGTAGTAGGTGGCCAGTTTTTAATTATTGGTTTGACTAGGTGGAGCTTGTTTGATGTTTTCGTGTCCCACAAGCTCTGCCAGTGACTTCTTAAGCTCTTGCGCACAAAGTGTTTCAGGTCTATGGCGGGAACAGCTGTGGATGATGTATACATGTCTGCAGTTACCGAAGTTGCGATTTTATCCGCAAGCACATTGCCTTCAATGTCCCTATGTCCAGGGACCCAACATATGGTTACATGCTGTCCATCAGCGTACATACTGCACAAAATAAAGTAGAGTTTGTTCAGGACTGGATTTTTCTGTTTCTGTAGTGACCTTAGAGCAGTGACAACACTTAAGGAATCTGTATAGATAATCGTCTTCTCTAGCTTCGCATTTCTTATGTGTATTACAGCAGAGAGTATACCATGCGCTTCCGCCGTAAAAATGCTCGTCTGAGGATGCAGCGCATTAGATTCTGAAAGGGATGGGCCAACTGCTGCATACGAAACGCCGACATTAGACTTCGATGCATCAGTGTAGAACTCGGGACAAGAGTACTTATGTCGAAGTTCCATGAAGTGCATGCGAATGTGCGCAGCTGGTGCATGTTTCGTAATTTCTACGAAAGACAGATCACAATCTATCACCTGCCACTCCCATGGCGGAAGACCTATATAGGGGGCCATTAGATGGTGTTCAACTAGTGGCATACATATATCTTCAGATAGTTTTCTCACGCGCAACGAGAACGGTTCTCTGACCCTACGCCGGTTACGGAAGAGCTCAGAGCTGGATAAGTCATTCACAGTTAAATATGCGGGATGTTCTTTGTTAGCGTTTACTGTAAAGAAATACATGAAGGATGAGTAGGCCCTTTGCAAGTGTAGTGACCATTCGTCTGCTTCGACATACAGGCTTTCTACGGGGCTTGTTCTGAATGCCCCTGTAGACAGCCGAATACCAAGATGGTGCACAGGATCCAGCATCTTTAAGGCGCTTGGTGTGGCAGACTGGTAAACGATGGCACCGTAGTCTAGGCGCGTACGTACAAGGCTTCGATATAAGTTCATGAGGCATTTTCTATCACTTCCCCATGCTGTGCGGGACAATACCTTTAGGATGTTCATGGTCTGTATGCACTTGCCTTTCAGATACTTCATATGTGGTATAAACGTTAGCTTAGCATCTAGAATTATCCCCAAAAACTTGTGCTCTAGATTTATAGGTAAGCGCTGACCCCGGAGATGAATGTCAGGATCTGGGTGTAAACCTCTCCTTCTGGAGAAAAGGACGCAGGAACTTTTGTGGGGGTTTAGTTTAAATCCATTCGCAGTTGCCCAGGATAACACCTTATTCAGTCTCAGCTGTACTTGCCGCTCACAGATTGCCAAGTTACAAGATCTAAATCCTATCTGAACGTCATCAACGTATACGGAATAAAATATGTTTCGCGGGATATACGATTGCAGAGAACTCATCTTTATGACAAAAAGGGTACAACTAAGCACTCCACCTTGTGGTACTCCTGTTTCTTGAATAAAAGGCCTGGACAGGGAGTTACCTACTCTGACACGAAACGTGCGATTACTTAAGTAACTCTCTATCACATTGAGCATACTGCCACGAATACCGATTGCAGACAGGTCCCGTAAGATTCCATAACGCCAGGTAGTATCATAAGCCTTTTCTATATCGAGGAACACGGAAAGGAAGTATTGTTTATGGACAAAGGCCTCACGGATGTATGCCTCAATACGAACCAGATGGTCAGTCGTGGAACGGCCTTCCCTAAAGCCACACTGCTGTGGGTCAAGTAACTTGTTTGTTTCGAGAAAGTATAACAGCCGGCGATTGATCATCTTTTCAAATAACTTGCACAAACAGCTAGTCAGTGCAATAGGGCGGTAACTCGCCGCACAAGATGGATCTTTGCCTTGTTTTAGCACAGGGATTACAATAGCCCCTTTCCATGTTGCAGGAATGTGTCCTGTCGTCCAGATGATGTTGTAAAGTGACAGCAGCACCATCTGCGCATCAGGGTGGAGGTTCTTTATCATTGCGTAGATAATCCTGTCAGCTCCGGGGGATGTCATCGGACAGCTGTTCAGGGCAACTCTGAACTCAGCTATGCCAAAGGGACGGTTATACGGTTCATTTCCAGTACCCTTGCGGTTTAGCGCTGTTCTTTCTGCTATTTCCTTATATTTTTTAAAGTCAGCCGAGTAGTGTGACGAGCTCGAAGTGCACTCAAAATGTTTTCCGAGTATATTGGCCTGGTCTTCAAGACTGTTCCCTTGGCCGTCAACCAAAGGCAGGGAAAATAGGCGCCTATCAAATAATTTCCGGAGACGGGTCCATACTTTTACTTCTTGTGTATAGGAGTTTATACTTGAGACATATTTTACCCAGCTCTCTCGTTTTGCAACGCGTCGAGTCCGCCTCCCCTCAGATTTTGCTTTCTTGAAATTTATGAGATTATCTGCCGTTGGGCACTGCCTAAGCAAACCCCATGCTTTGTTTTGTTTCTTCCGTGCACTCCGACATTGCTCATTCCACCATGGCACGCGCTTTTTCTTCGGGACACCATTTGTTACTGCAATGCATTCTAATGCAGCATCAACCATGAAAGCAGTGAAACGGGCCACAAAATCGTCTATACTTAGACCTTCGAAAGCATTTCGGGGCACATGGGTCAGTCGATAAAACTTCTCCCAATCTGCAGACGATATTTTCCACTGAGGGTTGTGCGGTATGTAACAATGTTCTGATGTTTTGATGCAGATTGGGAAGTGATCGCTACCATAGGGATTTTTAATGACACTCCATTCTAAACAAGGTAGAAGGTCTGCGGAACAGATTGTTAGGTCTATGGCAGAGTACGTGTTGTGTGTTGTGCTGTAAAATGTCGGCTCTTTTTTATTTAGAAGGCACGCACCAGAGTTCAAGAGGTACTGCTCTATTAGGCGTCCTCTCGCATCGTATCGGGAGTCGCCCCAGAGCGGGTTATGCGCATTAAAGTCGCCAGTAAGGATATATGGATGTGGGAGCTGGTTAATCAATCCTTCAAATTCTGCCTTGTTCAATCTTTGACCAGGAGGAATATAAATAGAACATATAGTCGTCAGCTTATTAAGCATGATGGCACGGATTGCCACTGCCTCGAGGGTAGTTCTAAGCTGTAGCTGCTGGCTCGCTATGGATCTTACTGCTATTATAGCAACCCCACCTGATGAGGCAAGGTCGTCAGCACGATCTTTGCGATATACTACATATCGATTTAAGAAGTTACTATTTCGTTGTTTTAGGTGTGTCTCCTGAATACAGAGTACTTTCGGGTTAAACTTCGTAATTAATTCTTTGACATCATCCAGATTATGCAGAAGGCCTCTAGCATTCCACTGGAGTATCTGCGTCGCCATTTCAGGAAAGAGGGGGAAAGCACTCTGTATACGAAATTATTAAGTCAAGGTCCCTTTTCCGGAGCCTTGACTCGTTGCTTTTCTTTTGCGGCTCGCTCAAGAGAGCTGCGCCGATCCTTCGACACCAATGGTGTCGATGTGGCCACAGTGGTATCCATTGCTTCCTGGGAAGCACTGGATCGTCGCGATATGCGCGACGTTGGACGAAGTTGCGACCTCACCTCGCGAGGCGGGGCCGCTTGGACCGCTGGGCTGTTAGGCCGCTGGCCCTTAGTTGATGGCAGGGCAGCAACAGCCGCACCCGCCATGGGGGCTGGTTGCAACACCGCTGAACCCCTGGGTGGGGTTTGAGCGGTAGCCAGAGTCTGTTGCGACACTGCCCCCTGGCGTGTCACATCAGAGTAGGTAGCATATTGCACAATGGAAAAGCGTTTTCTAGCTTCCTTAAAAGAGATATTTTCTTTAATTTTCAGTGCTATAATTTCCTTTTCTTTTTTCCATGCAGGGCAAGATCGAGAGTAGGAGGCATGCCCACCGTCACAATTAGCGCAGTGGGGTGTGTTGTTGCAGTCATCGGCAGCATGGTCATGATCGGCACATTTGGCACAGGTTGGTCGCCCTCGGCAGCTCAATGATCCATGGCCATACTTCTGACATCTGAAGCATCGTCTGGGGTTTGGGATGTAGGCACGGACACGAATTTTCATGTACCCTGTTTCAATGTGTTCTGGAAGCCTGCTCGAGCCAAAAGTAAGGATGAGGTGCTTGGTGGAGATTTCCTTGTCATCTCTACGGATCTTAATTCTCTTCACATCAATGACATTTTGTTTCTTCCAGCCGTCCAGTAGTTCGGCTTCGGTAAGAGCGATCAGGTCATCGTCACTGACTACACCGCGGACTGTGTTCATCGATTTATGTTCAGTTATATTTATTGGAGTGTCTCCAAAGGCTTCAAGGCTTGAAAGTTTGTCATGTTGGGCTTTGCTGAAAATTTCAAGGAGGAGGTCCCCGCTTGCCATTTTAGTTACTTTATGTCCTAGTCCTAGGGTTTGTTCGAGGCATTTAGCCACCAGAAAAGGGGAGATGCCTCTTGCTGGCTTGTCAGTATCTTCACTATGGATTACATGATACCGGGGAAAGTTGTCCATGTGTGGTGCTAGAAAGTCTGGTGTAACTTCGGTGCGCCCTCTTTTCATAGAGCGATCAGGGAGGGGAGGAAACGGAGTACCCATGAAATATTTCTTAATTCAGCAGCTATGGTAGCCACCCACCACCGAGCCCAACAAGGGGACGCTACAGTGTATAGATAGCACATGCAGACGCCAGCTATACATAGCTGCTATAACCCAATATATCGTGCCCAAGGGAGGGCACATACACAAGGTTAACCCTTGCCGCCCAGAAAATCGGAAGTAAAAGGAAATGAGGAGAAGACAGGAAAGCTTGAAAGTGAGAGAGAAAGACGAAGATTGAAGAGGAGGACAGGAAAGGGCGACTGCCGATTTCCCCCGGGTGGGTCAGCCCGGGGGTGCCGTCTACGGGAAGCACGGGCCAAAGGGGTGTGTTGCCTCTGCCGGGGGGCCTTAAAGGTCCAATCACCCGGCATCGGCTCAACCCCCAGGTTCCCCTTTTCCCCGGACACGGCTGAGCCACGCACGGCTAGGCGTGGGAGGGGGTCGAAACCCCCCCGTTGGCTCGGGTCCGTGGTGTCGCCACGCACCAAACGCCTGCAGAAGCAGACGCCCCTGCGGGGTTCTCATCAAACAGGCACTTACACAAAAAGTACACAAACACGGCTCTTCCAAACTCAAACACACGTGGGTTACAACAAACACGAACAAGCTCATGCACTGCAACAAGGAATAAAACAGAAAAGAGTCCTATTCACCTAGTCACTCGCGGCGTCTTCTCAACTCGAAGCTTGCAGGCAGGGCTTGTTGTTGATGTTGTTGTTGTTGTTGTTGTTGTTGTTGTTGTTGTTGTTGTTGTTGTTGTTGTTGTTGTTGTTGTTGTTGTTGTTGTTTCCTTCAAGTCTGGCACCTACCCAGCCTAGGGGGATTGGCCAAGATGTAGAAGCAGAAATAGTTAAGATGAGCTACTATGGAATACCAATCAGAATCGAATAATCAAGATGAAATTAACAGTGGAGGCAGGGCTTGTCAGCTGGCTCGTGGAACAGCGTCTTCTTTCTTCACGCTGAGTCACACGCAACTTCGATTGTTGCTACTGTTACTACACTTCTACTACTACTTGTTGCCCGTGGTCGACTGTTTATATAGCCTTGGAAAGCTGTTCTAAAAGTTTCGCTGCTGCCCACGTGATACAAGCACGCACAAAGTTGGGAACTTTCTCGCCCTTTCTCGGTCCTTCGTCGTTGGGAAGGCGCCTCTTTCTCCCTCTCACTGCGCGAAGAGCGTCAGTATGCACTCTCCGCCTCCTCTCTCCCCCTACGTCTGTCTAGCGCGCGTGCTCGCCGCGATAAGACACCTACAAAATTCTCCCCTTTTGGAGATCCGGCGTGGCCTCTTCCGTGCGCACCGCTTTTCTTGTTTTTTTCTTTGGCTTTCCCTTCAGCTCGACGCCGGGTTTCTCGTCGAAATAAGCACTATTTTGTGACACTGTCAGGCTCGTGTCTACTCCGTGGACTATGCTTTTCAACAAGCAAGATGTACTGTAATAAACGGGCTCACCGGATTCGATGCGAATTAAGAGCATTTGAGCAAGTCTCTGACACAGTTTTGGTCTGATGAGCAGCACAAAATTCCACCACGGCCGAACTGCCGCACCTCAGAGATCTTCTAGAAGTTGGATGCAGCTTCCCGAAGCTCCACTACAATGGATTTCGATTCTTCGTGGGAATAGAATCTCCATTTGTGGGCACTAAAGCCACAGCGATGCTGTTGACTCCGCTGCGCAAGAGTGTCCATCGGCCAGTCCTTGGCCAGTGTAGAAGCTAGCCAAGGGGAGTGCCGTTGACCAGGGGAAGAAACGGACGTCAGGTTAGTCTTACTAGCTCAAACTCACAGTGCACTAGAAAAAGGCAACAAAAGGAATAAGAAAAAAAACAAAAGGAGCCGTAAGGCTAGGATTGTGGTACTACCGCCCGGTTTTAAGCCTGAATTATCCTTGCTCAGACCAGATCGAACGCCTCGACCGTCCCGGTTGGTTGGCAAGAGCGGAACCGTCCTGGTTCATCTCGTCGAAGCGAGATTTCTTCTTCTTCTCCCCTCTGTAAGCTGCACATACCCAATGTAGTGGATTGGCCAAGACTGTTGTGACTTGAAAGAGTAATTTTATATCTGTGCTTTGGCGAAGCACAAATTATGAAAATTATGAAAGAATTCCTTTGGTTTCAGTTAGAAGTTTCATTGTTGCTAAACAGACATCTCTGTGACTGTACCCCAAAGCGGACCGTCCAAATGAAAGGGTAGTCATTTAAGTAAATTGCACGACTAGTCAGCGAATAATTAGGTCGAGAATTTCCTTTCGCTAGATTCTGAAGCGGCGACAAGATATAAAAAAAGTGGTGAGTCATTTTTTTTTCTTAATTGCAGAAGGGGCACAGTGAAGAAGCAACGAGACAAGACATGTGCAAATAAAAATTCGGCAATGTAGTTTTGTGATGGCAACCTCCATCTCCCTTGTACTGCATAATCCGCTACGCCATGTGAATAAAAGATGTTTGTAGTCTGGAGGAGCCATCAATACTGGCTCGGACAATCCTTTTGCAAGTGTAAACGCGCGAAATGTGGCCGCCGTTAAGTGTGCAGTAGGTGGTAGGACCATAGGCGCATGAAGCGAAACCTTTGTTAACAAATAGGCAATTTCATCTAAAAACAAACCTTTGTGGCCAGGTACCCAGGTTAAGTGATCAGGAGCTAGAAAACCGAACAGCTTCAACGCAGGCGACTCCCCAGGCGCAGACAGAGAGGAGCACACAGATAAAGAGTCAGTAAGAATAGCAACCACTTTAATTGTAGGATTTAATTTGGGTAATGCTAATATTATGGCCATTAACTCGGAGAGAAATATAGGAGGAAAATCAGGTAGCCGTAATGAGAAAAACCAGTAGAGTTCGGGGCAAAAGATTCCTATTCCAGCGCGTTCTTTGCTTTGCGATGCATCTGTTGTAATAATCACTTTTTCCGGTAGAGAACTGAGGTGATCTTGTAACACTCCGTTTAGGCTACGGTACGGTAATAATTTCGCGTAATTTGGAAAGATGTGATCATACAATATCTTCGGACAGTTTTGCTGCGTAGTCTTGGATTGCACATCGCGAATTTGTACATTTAGTGGTTTGAGTAACTCGTGAACAAATATAATTAGCGGAGTGTGGAACCTCGGCCAGAAAAAAAAATCTGGATGAGAGAGGAAAATTGTTTGATCTCGGTTTGAGGGTTTACATAGTCTTAAAGATGTCTGCACCGTTGGAATGTTAAATCGGCTTATAAGGGGTGGCACTCGTGCTTCCAGGTATGACACAGCATTTTCAACGTATTTTGGAAGGCCTAAACACAGCCGTAAAGCCTCTTGCTCTAATAGAACAAGCGACCTGAGTTCGTATGCTGGTGCACCAGAATATAGTGTGCAGCCAAATTCTAAAACGGGACGCACATACATTTTATAAACCACCAAAAGTGCTTGTTTCCTCATTCCAGATCTACTATTGCTTAGCTTACACAGAATGCTCATCTCACGCACGCCTTTAGTCACCACATATGGTCATTATGCGGCCGCCAGTTGAGGCTTTCGTTATGAACAACCGCGAGATATCTTGATGATTCCACTTGACGTATGTCTTGAAGCTTATAAGTGATCGAAATGTGCACAGAGTATTTCGCAGGGAACACCAGAAGAGCAGGCCTACTGTCATTTAACTTCAACTCCAAGCTATCCAGCGATATTTCAAGTTCCCTTAAATAGGTCGGCAGTTTATAGTAAAGGCCGTGAATGTCGCTGTGCGTAGAAAAAAAAGCATTGCCATCAGCATATACATAATTCACCCCTTAGTGAACTAGAATAGTGCTCAAAAGGCGTTAAATAATACTGGTGAAGTACTGAACCCTGCGGCAAACCTCTTTGTTCGTGTTTACGAGAAGAGTAGCCACTCTGAAAAAAATAAAACTCTCTTTCGCTTAAAGGGACCGTCTACCGTCCTTCATCGCTCTCCCGTTACTTGGCTCAACAGAAAGTGTACCTTTCGAAGTGTCCCAGCGTGCAGTGGTTTCTGCAGAAACTGAATAGAAATTATTAAAACACGATTTTTTTTATCTACGAAGGTCGCTCCTTTCCTAGTGTAGGCATGCAAGCAACATTGGTTACCGCGCATGATGCGTCATCGTCTACCTGGAAACCCTTTCGTGCGCGGGAGGCTTCTCAACAGGAACCGGTTTCAAGGTCGACATTCCAAAGGCGACGAGGAGGAAGAGAGGCGAGGAAAAGTCGGCGCGCGGGGTGCGCCTCGGACATGCAGCGCCGCATGCATGACAAGCGCAGTACTACGCTACTATGCAGGCAGACGAATTCGAAGGCAGCGCCACCTGCGCCACCCGAAAGCAGCGAAAAAAAGAACAAATTGCTCTTGCACGCTATTACAAGGTGTCTCATACGGTGAAGTACGCTTGTAAGACATACATAATAGTTTTTCAGCAGAGTATGCATACCTGCGTGGGCTGGTTGTCGTACACCTGGAAAATGACGAACACGCTGTTGGGCGTCGCTAGCGGCGTTTTTTGCACCACTTTCAGAGCAAAATTAAAAACCTAATTCCTTTTTTTGTGGGGTGAAAGCGTGCTCGTTCCCTTAAATGTGACGCACGATCTGCCCAATTTTACCACAATCTTAAAAAATTTTCCGAGCGGTAGACAGTCCCTTTAAGAATTCCCTAACGCCTGCTTCTATGTAGCCTGGGAACCCGTGGTGCCAAGGTCGCTCTATTAGCATGTAGCATTTTCGAGACTATCATTTGCTTTATACATGTCTAATAGCGTAACCAACGCCGCATACTGCCTGTTGTGCCGGGCAATGTTAATTCTGCTTTGCAGATCTAGATGCGCGTTCCATATTAAATCACCCGATAGAAATCATATCTTACAGGAACTCAGCAATTGTTTTTCGCTAATTATTTCTGATATATGGGTATGAAGGATCCTTCCAATAAGCTTCACTACTTTTGATGTTAATGCTATCGGTCTTATGTTGCCGAGAGCGTAGCCCGTCCATTGCTTTGTTTTCGCTATTTTCCATTCACCTCGCAGCCATGAATTTCTAAGAGAATAATTAAAAAGCTCTAAAAGATAATTTGGAGTCTCCTCATATAATCTCCTTAGCATACTATTTGTAATCCCGTCCGGGCCAGGTGCTGCATTTGGCAATCTCAACGTGACCTGGTATAATCTGCAAGCGATATCCCCCTGCAGTGTGTGACCCCTGGTGTCAAAACAGAATTCTGAAACTGCGTTGTGAACCGGTTTTCTACTCTTTGAGCCAAGAGTTCTAAGGAATGCTGCATTTCTTGTATTTCTTGTGCGGTATCTTCTTCCTCTGCGAGGAACCTTTCATGTGGCCGCGAGTAGATGGCGTCACGTAAGCATGTACTGAGGCTGACCTACCGCCGGAATTATGAGTTTAACCAAAAATGAAAAGGCGTTATTCCGGTATACAGCGAACACTGCATACCGAGGAACTGGCTAAGGATGTGTCAATACACGTGACAAAGGCCCAAATTCCCTTCGGTAGTTGGCCCCTCGGAAATACCACAGATATTTACGTAGTTCGGAAGCGGTAAGAAAGCTGCGAGCCGCGCTGATGTTTCCGATTGAATGACTAGAAAAAACTCAGCGCCTTCCACTTTGTGAACAAAGAAGAGCGGCGAAGCAGTAGCGGTGGGATTGGCCCCCCGCTGTGAGATTCCATGTCGACGCAACATCGATAGCCAGAAGTACTTTTCGTGATGAACTGCCACGTACACCTTAATTATATGCAGTTTTCCTTTATTTCACTTAGGCCACCATTAAAACGCTTTAACATTTCATTCCCTTCAGTCAAATTTGATTAACACTGAGTTACCTTTAGCCCACTTATTGTGTCTTGATTCATGGTAATTCTCACCTAGTGCACTTATTTGCCTTGTTAATGTGTATGAGCCACTGCTCCATCCCTTCCACTGAACCCGGGATCGATCTTCTGCTGCGAAATTGTTCCCCACGTCGTTGTGTCCACGGTCGCGATCCACCAGAGCCTAGCCATGCAGAGCTTCGCAGTTAAAGAGCGATAAAATAGCTATCTTTGGGCTATCACACTTCAGGTCATGTGTGTCCATTCAACGAGGTGTGCGGAAGCGGGATTAAGAGAGAAAGTGAGGGCTGAAATGAGGAAGAGCACGATGAAGACCAGGAGAGTTGACGATAGCCAATCATCTTCCCCACATGAAAATGAAGTGCAAATTCCCAGCTGGAAAACCATTTTCCAGCCTGCTTTTCAGCTGGAAACACCTCACCGGGCCGTAAAACACAAAAAAAAAACCGAATCAGACTGGTTGTTTATTGTTGAGTCCTTCCAAAAAACCGCGCAAAATGTGGGCGTGGTTTCTTATTTACTGCCGTTTACTGGCGCCCTCGGCAACTCCCGCAAGTCACACTTCACGCGCTTTATATCTATTACTAAGTACTTTCATTCTTTCGTTTCGATTTATTTTCCTTCCTCTTTGATTTAGTTTACCGTGCTGTATTGCTGAGACGATATGTCGTTGTTGTTATGTGGGGTTTAACGTCCCAAAACCAGCTCTGATTATGAGAGACGCCGTAGTGGAGGGCTCCGGAAATTTCGACCACCTGGGGTTCTTTAACGTGCACTGACATCGCGCAACACAGGAGCCTCAACGTTTCGCCTCCATCGAAATGCAGCCGCCGCAGCCGGGATTCGATTCGGCGACCCTCGGATCAGCAGCCGAGTACCATAGCCACTAGACCACCGTGGCGGGGCGAGACATTATGTCATGCACAGATATTCTGTTCACTGTGCTGCATGCAAGGTGGAAGGCGATACAGTAGCCGGAGGGGGAAATGCCGCCCACTGCTCTGGCTTAGCGCCCACCGCCTTAAGTTGGCCGCCCACCGCTGCGAGTGGCCCAGCTGAAATATTAAAAGCGTGTGTTTTCGCTTGCGGATATCATGACTCTGCGGAAGGGTCATGCATCTATCCGCGTTAGACCATGGTGTCAGCTTGCTCCCCGGTGACGGTGAATATGCACGACGCTGTTGTATATATATATATATATATATATATATATATATATATATATATATATATATATATATATATATATATATATATATATATATATATATATATATATATATATATCGCGCACTACACGAGCCCCAACGTTTCGCCTGCATCGAAATGCAGCTGCCGTGGACGGGATGCACGGTTTCACACGATAGAAAGTTTTGAAAACCGACGCCGGTCGCAGTGTTGACTTTCAAAGAAGGCGCGCTCGAGGGAATCAGAAAAACGGTGCAATGTGGTGACAACCAATTAATCTCGACCATATATGCCGCGCGAAGATAAAATACAGATAAGGGAGAGATTGCGTATCGCTCCGACGCATGCCGACTAAAGTGACGGCGCGTGCAGTCGCTCTTTTTTATTACTATTTTTTATGTGAATGCACGAGCGTCCACCGCCGGGTTGATAAGCGCCTCATATAGGAGCGCAGCGACGAACTTAACGAGAACACGCGCCTGCGCGTAATGATCAATCCGGTGCGTCTGACAGGCTTTTATGCCAAAACGGGCCCAAATCCACTCGCATTTTCGCACGTTAATTGTCACGCTTTGATGATGGCAGCATTCGAGAAAGCAAAAGAAAATCCACGCATCTCCACGAAGTGAATAATGAAGAGTGGGCGAAGCACTGGGGATCGTTCGGTGTTACCGTAAATCGCCCGTGACATTGCCCAGTCGCACACGTAAATGAGTGACAACGCGTTTGTATATTGGCACACGCGTTGTCATTCATGCTCCTGGTCTTCATGACGTTCCTGCGCTCCCACGTGATAGATCGTGCCGAGTTCCGAATTACATTTAGTTAAAGCGCACGCTGCGAATCCTTATGGTTCAACTATGCACAAGAGAAATCTCCCACCGGCACTCTATAGCAGGTCAAGATACAGTGCCTATATGTATGGGATGTCCAGTGAACGGGTGTGCAGCGTGTGCAGTCAGTTTTCTTAATCAAGAAACTCGCTAGCAGACGGCGCCTGCGTCGGCCTTGTCTCTCTCGGGCGAGGGCGCGTTCTCGTTCCTTGCGAGCTGGTACAGATGACGACGACGACGATTGTGGTTCGGTCGAGGATCTGGATTTTGTAGTGCAACGCCCCCTGGCGCAGTCTTTGTATCATGTATTGGGTATCATGTATTGATGTCCACATAATGTCTGTTTTTTGCGAGATATGTTTTCGTTTTTCGTTGTGCAGGTGTTCAGTTTCGGTTTGGGTTTCGGTTTTGTGTAGCGTGACGGACGCGGACAACGACAAGGCTAGTCCCTAAGGAGTTTCGCTCCTGAAAGAGGATCGCGATAACAGCGCCCAAAAGAAGCTCGGTTGGTGTCCGTTTCCCGAAACAGCCTCGCAGAAGACAGCTCCAGAGGAATGGTCACAGGGAGCACACGCTTATTGCCGTGCGATTCGCCGCTGCGCTCCGTTGTGTGGTACTTATGAACTCGGCGGCCGACGCTCGCGCGTTCAGGTTAAAAAGATTGATGACTGCACATACGCCGTAATGCGGCGATGCAGTCAGAATGGACGTGGCACTTTTGCAAATCATTGTAGCTGGCGTGATTCCTACTCATGCAAAACGGTGCGGAGCCGCGGACACCGAATATTCGCCTGACTTGAAGCGGGTGCAGCAATTGCTAGCGATACCGCAATGTATTATGTCTGGGAAGAGCCCCACTCTGTTGCATGCACTAGCGACCTGTTGCGAAGCCGACAGCACTGAAATAAACAAGGAGACAAGGGTAGCGCATCCCAAAAAAAACAACGCGTACCCCGCATTTCGGCTGTCACAACTGCCACCGGTGTTTGTGTATTTTTTAGTGTCGCCTGTGTTTCGATATGTGCTGCCATGTGCCCTTACAACAAACGAACTAGCCCACCCACGTCAGGGCACCGCACTTGCCCTTATGCGGTCTATTCAGCGGCACGTATATGCCCCGTCCGGCAAGGTTGGCCGCCCGGAGGCGACGGTTGCCTCAAGATCCGCTATCGGATGTCCGGACTCCTCGGGATAAGACGATGTGCCACGGATGCAGGAACGTCGGGCTCTTGCAACACCATCGGCGCCAGCCTCAGTCGAATCGAGATAACACCAAGTATAGTCAAGTGCTGCCCCCGTGACGTTATAGCAACAATCAGTAGATTATCGGCCAGCTTCGCTGCGATCTGGCCTTGCGTGACCTAGTGCAAAACTACGCGCTCTTTTTTTTTTCCGTCGCGTTGCCGCTTTTCTAGTGAACATATAGAACCACGGCAGTGAAGGCTGGGATGAAGTGCGGAGCAGTGGTTCGCCTATGTTCCCTTTGCGTTTATCGTCGGTGTTTTCGAAATAATTTTCCTTCATTTGATCTCATTATGCAATTAATTACCCTTAATGTGATCCCTGTTGTGTTATACGGACCCGCGGTTTATATTAACCATTTTGTTCTGGACCCACTTCAACCGGATTGGGTCAGATACAAGCATGTTTAGGCCTTGTTTTCAACTGCTGCTTTCGTGGGCACAACATGCGTAGACGCTCACAGCCGGGCACCTGAAATGCTCCGTACATACCCTACAGCGGCACGACAAACATAGTAACTTGAAGAAGTGTCTCTAACAGTGCAGCTGCTAAAAGGTAACTCCGACGGTTTTCCAGTTTCCTCGGATCTCAATGAAATTTTCAATATATTGTAGGCAATCATTAGGAACTCCTACTTCATCTATACATAGTCATCATCACCTCGGTCTCTTCATATTTGTCTGTGGTGGGTTGCCATCTTGGGTCCGATCTGCGCCTTGGGGTCAGCCTCTTTCTATCGGGCAGTTACCAGTTGCCATATTAATGTCGTTGAAATGTATGTACATGTCACATTATTTCTGTTGTTTTTTTCCCTACATGACCGTATTTGATTGTGTAATTTGTGACGGAATTCTTTGTGTAAATTTTGTACTCGCTAATTAAACTACTACATGCCTTGTCTGTACGGATCCTCAACTAGCCTTATCGGCTACGGATCCGGATGTTTTCGCAGAAATGTATTGTAAACGATTTCATTGAAAATAAAGCATTCTTCTTCTTCTTCTTCATTCTCCGTAGCCTCAAGGCTTAATAAAACGGCATTATTACCCCTGCTTCACAAGTGGTGGAGGTGCGGGGTAGACGGGGGTGGCGGAGGACGGAGGACCGAAAAGCACTCTCCAACCGAGCGATTTCACCGTACACTCTCGAACATGATCACCATGTACATTCAGCCAGATCACAAGAACTGGGACACAATTTTTCCATTTGTAACTTTTGCCTATAATACGTCTGTACAACGCACAACCGGATACTCGCCGTTCTACCTCGCCTATGGCCGCTCGTCCTCTTATTTTCTTGACGTTTCTTTTTTCGCGGCACCTATCAAAGAACCTTCATCGACATGGGAAGAATATGTGTCCCGCCTCCTGCGTTGTCGCCAGATCGCCCGCATGAACACCGAAGCTCGTCAACGTGACCGTAAGGATCCCTATGACGCACATCGCCGCGATCCCTATGACGCACATCGCCGCATCGTGTTCTTCAGCCCTGGCGATGAAGTGCTGATCTGGACACCAGTTCGCACCTCTGGCTTATGTGACAAATTTCAGTTTCGGTTCATCGGCCCCTACACCGTCTTGGCGCAGACCTCTCCCGTCAACTACCGCGTCGCACCTGTTGTCGTTCCACCTGACCGCCGCTACCGCGCTACAGAAGTGGTACACGTTTCCCGTATGAAGCCGTTCGCCCAGTGCTCTCCATCCCCTTAAGTTTGGGCCAGGATGGCCGCTCTCGCGCGCGGGAAGTTAGTGTGGGCAATCATTAGGAACTTCTACTTCATCTGTACATAGTCATCATCACCTCGGTCTCTTCATCTTTGTCTGTGGTGGGTTGCCATCTTGGGTCCGATCTGCGCCTTGGGGTCAGCCATTCTCCGTAGTCTCAAGGCTTAATAAAACGGCATTATTACCCCTGCTTCACAATATGTTCTCCACAGCACTGTAAAAACTTATGCCAAGTCAGTCACCTCCAAGTCATTTAGTTTTCCTGAACAATGAATCATAAAAAGTTTAACGGGTTCCCATAGGAACCACCCTGCGTTTTTGACGTCAGTATACCTTCAACCCTGCCTACCCGAGTAGGCGTGCGCACGGCAATACTTGAGTGCTCAAATCATCGCTGCCAAATCCAGGATAGCTGCCGCAACTTAATATATCGTCAGATGACATCGCTGCTTTCATTTTTCTGGCACCAGCTCCTTATTTCGGGTGGTGGCGTTGCGACCGAAAAGCCGTTAACGAGGCGACGGACCTCCCGAAAATAGGAGACGAGCCGAGTGCCATTAATGACTTCAACGTCACCTCAGCAGGGGGCTGACGACTTATTTTCACGCGAGGGGGTGCTCCTGCCTTCACGTGGCCCGGCTCCGAGAAGTATTGCCTCGGTGAAGTTGTTAGTTAAAAGGGTGGTACACCACCTTCGCACTTTCGATGTGTGATTGGGCGAGAAACCCCAACTCAGTCCTCCCCAGAAGACGTCATAGGACGACGCGGACTATTTAACCATCAGGAGAACCCCCGGCAGAAGAGACAGGGTTCGGCAGTCAGCTACCAACCATGTTTTAAATAAATGTGTTTCACTCCCAAAGCTCCTCGTATTCTTCCCTCCTGCCATGTGTACTCCTGGCGTGGAGGCGACACGAGTCCAAGACAGTGGGAGGGCTGTGACGTCATCGGTTACGCTGCACGGAGCATCTACCCATTTTATTTTCTATTTGAACACATCGTTCTTTTGATTCTTTAAAGTTATTGGTAGGTCTCTTGAGTAAATTGAACCACCGTGACTGCTACAGGACTATCAGTATTGTTGGAAAAGAGCTACACGGAATATTGTGAAAATAACCGCCAGATTCTCCCTTTAAAGTCTATAGGCGACGCCGCGGGTTCGGATGAGCTCGCTGTTACGCTGGATGTAAAAGCGGACTCGTTCTTGGCCTCAGCCCACTACTAGGTGATAGTCATTATGCCAAGGCCAAAGTAGAGGAAATGTATTGGTCGAGGTTGTGGGTTCGATCCAGAGAGACATGGCTGCATTTCCACAGCGCGAAGTGTAAACAAAGACAGAATGAAGTGCATGGTGAAAGTTTGCGCAATGTTTGTCCTCAAAGCACACTTGCACTAACCTCCGGTGTATGTTCTGTGCGTTCTCTTTTTGCTTTCTCATTTTTGGTTTCTGGTGTTTTACGTCCCAGAACCAGGATATGGTTATGAGGGACGCCGCAGTCTCAAATTCCGGATATTTCGACCACATGGGGATCTTCGATGTGCACTGGCATCGCACAGTACACGGGACTCAACATTTCGCCTCCACCGAAACGTAGCCGCCGCGGCCTGGATACCGTGACCTTCACTTTCAATTGTATTTCATTTCAAGGATGAGGCAGGCTCGGGAGAAAAGTGACGTTTGCTACTTGAGGAGAAACCGAGCCTCCCTGATACATGGAAGCAACGAGGGCATGGGTGATGGATGATGAACACAGACCATGAAAAGTGTGGCGGTGTACAAGTGGAAATATACATGTACAACAATGCTATGTACAAAACTAATATGCATAAACAGTTGCTGCACAAATTCCGCAGCACAGTGCAAAGTATAACGGAACACAAAATATTGTATACATGCATATTATATACAATACATATACACTACATATTATCAGATCAGCAGCCGAGTGCCATATCTACTAAACCAATTGTGGCAGGGCCTTTTTTCATTTTTATCCAAACTTATATCTGCAGAGGCCACTACATGTGTTTTAAGGTATCGCTCTAACGTATATCTCTATAGATACCAACTAATAGTTCAAGTTTACGGCTCATGACCAACCTACCAAGGCGGAGACGAGCCACCATTGTCTGGTGCATCATCATCATCATCATCATTATCATCAGGATCACGTGCTGTCAGCACATAAAGAGTAAGGTGGTACAACTAGCGTAAGTGAGATGTCATGACATCAATGACCTTACACCCTTCTCAGTTACGCTATGATCAACGACAAAAGATTAGCTGTTCCACGGTTCTCATGGCTTGGGACGGGCTTGAATGCTTTCCATGTCAATGTCTACTTGGCGCATTATCAGTCGTTGTTAGAATGGAAAGTATGCTTATTGTGCCCAATTACGACCCCCTGGCCTCCCCCCCCCCCCCCCCCCCCGACCCCTTGACGCCATTGCTATCCTCTCTAAAGTCTATTTCACGACATTACTAAAACCAACAGCAGAATTAAAAGTGATTGAATTTACCAAACGTCCGTTTCACTAGACACAGAGTTCATTGTAGCGAGAATTACCGCCTCTATCTGCTCACTTGTGGGTGGAAAACATCGCACGCTCAACTGCCAGGAAAAGGTGCGGCCACAAAATCTCAAACCCGATACACGTGGCACGTCAGCTAATTCAGGCAGTTGTGGTCGCCTTATGTCTACCCGCATGCGAGGTGTGTGCAGCGTTTCAAGTACCACTCCCAAGTAATGATTGCGGGCTGCGTGCTGGTCAAGCACGTGTTACATATTTGGGCGTACGTGAAAGACAAGTTGCGGTATCAGACAGCAATGCACCATCGATAACGTGTACCACAGCGGATTGTAGCCTTACCTTCAAATAGTGCTGCATTGCCTGTAATAAAGATCTTTTGCGTTGCTTACATCTGAAGCGTTTACCTACTTCTTTAGAAAGAGCATATGCTTTCTACCTACACGGAACAGAGTAACCACTGAACGGTTAAAAACAAAAGAAAAATCGAGGGTTCCTTGTTCGTGTTAACATTTCATTTTTCACATTATAAGGCGGAAAAGCGACAAAGACGACATGAGACAACGATGAGCGCCGTTTTTGCCTCCCGACGTCTTTTTGGTTAAAGGGAAACTCCGGTGATTTTTCAGTGTCCACTGATCGCAATAAAATTTTCAGCATATATTCTCCTCGGTATTGTACTAATATATGCCAAGTCAGGCGGATGTAGGTCATTTATTTTTCCTGTAAGTGAGTTTCAAAATTTTTTAGCGGATTCTCACGCGGGCCACCCTTTGTTTTTCACATCATCACCTCCGCGCTGCCTGCCCGAGCCAGCGGCACTTCAAAAGCAAAACGACGATACTTCGGCGCTCAAATCGTAGGTGCCAAGATCAGAAAAGATGGCATAGCTCAATATGCCGCCGGACGACCTCGCCACTGGTATTTCTTCGGCGCCAGTTCCATATTTCTGGTGACGGGGAGGCTGTGACGTCACCGCACACGCTCGTCGAAGCATCTACCCGTTCCGGTTTCGGTTTGAAGACGACTTTCAGTTGCTTATTTAATATTATTGTTGCGTTTCTGAGCAAGCTGAACCACCCTGGCGGTTACAGGACTGTAAGTACCATTGGAAAACATTGATATCAGAACATGGTCAAAAAACCGAATTGCCCTTTAAGGATGCAGACCATCACCCTTCGACTTTCGTTAAAATGCTCCTGTTACAGTTCCTTTCATTTGACGACTGTGCCTTTTGCGACCACGCTTCTTACGGATGGCATTGAACAAGGGGAAGTTGGGCTGTGTCGTAGGGATACTTCATCAAAGGAGGCAATGCATGTGTATTGACGCACAGCAAGAGATACCTGACAACACAAGTGCTGCTTGTGTTGTCTGTGCACGCCTTATCTTGTTTCATCGACCCGAGGGACCCGAGTACGATCCCGGCCGTGGCGACCACACTTTCTAAGGAGGCGTAAAGCTCCTTGCACTGTGTGTTTTCCGCGCGCCTTGAAGAACCCCGGGGGTTCTTCAAGCCCTACACTACGGCCAGCGTGCGTCGTTGCCATATCGTGGTTTTGGCACGTAAAACCCCGGCGATTATTTTGATTCATGTTGGTGGCCTAGTTCCCTAATGTCGAGGTTCATTTGTGAGTTCATATATACACTCAACTTATTATTTCTTCTATAGCCAATGCACAGCAAACGGACCTCGTTTTTCGTTTCATTGTTTTCAGCGATATCCAACATGTCGTATACTTTAACAGTGTAACAATCCAATCAAGTGGTTTGTTCACGCGAATGAATGATCAAGCTCGGCAAGTTGAAGTTCTGCCGCTCATGGAATGGTGATCAGGCTGTCTTCAAATACGTCGTTCAAACAACGGGAAATGATCCGCGAAAGTATCCACCTCCTTCGCTGTCCACGGTCGCGTCGACATCCACGGCAGCTGAACGTACGCCCCCTATTTATCAGGGCGGCTTCGAGTAACCGACTTTTCAACCGGTATCACTTCCTCGCATACCCGACTACCTACCTACTCCAATAACCCGTGCGTCCGAGAGGGAAGACGATGCATCGACTTCAACAAGTGCCGCGAGCGCCGGGGGCCGCTGAGGTCAGCCCGCACGTACGGCACAGATTCCAGGCCCATCCGGAAGTCGTCAAGCAGGAAATTGCTCTGATCGGAAAGACTTTTCCTCTTCGAAGCCGGGAGCGTAGGAAGCACGGAGCAGAAGAAGGTGGCACGGGCCTTCGAACGGACATAATGAAAGGAAGAACGTACGAGCTCTTCGCGCGGCTAGACAAAAAAAGAACAGTTGTTTCTCTACGCAGATGTGCTATCTGAGGACGGCAGGAAACTTAAAGAACACAAAAAGGAAACGAGCGGATGGCTGCATGCTTTGACCTGCTGCAACGGGAAGGCGAGGCCAACGTTCCACAAAAGAGAAAGCGAAAACAAGAACAGGAACCGGCTTCGGGCTCGCAAGCGAGCGGCGCGCCGCACCACGGTCGTCGGAACCGGTAAACGATGTTTCGCCGTCTGCCCGGTAGGATAAGCTGACGTCGCGAACGAAAATGGCGGCGCGCGCCTCCAGCTCGTCGGCTCGCCTTGAGTTATTTTGAGTGTGTTGCGCGCGAACCTCTCGGCTGTGCCTGTGTAAAGTGTGCCCGTTGGCGGCGAAGAAAATAATCTTGTTGTTGTTCACGCACGTGGATTACGCTCCTGTTGCACGACTCCGGCCGAGGATTTGGATTTCACGTCGCCCCGTCTCCGAAGGAAACATGGGAGGCTGCCGGTACAACTCACGGTGGGTGTGGATGCTGTTCGCTCGGGGCCGCCCGAGTTCATCGCATGTCATTCACCGACTCTGGCGCGGTGTTTGTTTATGTTAGTGCTGCCTCGCGCAGACCGTTAACTGACATTCAGAAAGTGTAAGTGGCGTTGCGTTGCTCATAGCGAGCTCTTTGTCAGCGCGAATATTTCTTTTTTTTTCTCCGCCGGCTCGAGAAGGGCTCCTGGCTGCTTCGAAACCCATCTCGGCAGTCGATACCGAACGTTGGCGCACTGAATAGAGGGTGGCCGTGCCATTTCTGCGGTTCCGCGCGTCGCCCGTTTTAACCAGAATGAAGCGCAGCATCTAACGGCAATGCACTTTTACGCCCGGTTTAGATAGGCTCACCGTTTTACAGCGCGTCTCGGACATTCAGTGCGGCGGGTCTTCCAACGTCGCCCCGCAGGGCGTAGTTGAACGTTGCGGCGGCTGCCAGCGGTGACGACGGAAACTTCGTTTCTCTTTCCTGGCGAACGGCATTATCGACAAACCGCTCGACTTTTCCTGTTTGTGTATTTCAACCTAGATCGGTCCCCTCGAGGCAAATCTCGTGCGCTCTTTACCCACTGGTCCTTCGGCGGCGACTGGCCGGTTTGTGTTGTAGTGCGAACGGCGCGCCGTGCCTGACCCCGTGTCGCACGAAAGAAAGCCGTTGCCGCCGGCGCGGCTGCCAGGCGAGAGATTGCGATTTGTTGGCGTATTACTTACTACGAGGGGCTCCGTTCGTCTTTTCGCGCAATGAACCCGGAAGGAGTGCGGGTGAAAGCCGGGCCGGCTTTGTTGCACGTGTACGCGTTCCTCGCACGGTTGGCTGGTCGTGGTAGCAGTGCGCACCGCGGGTGATGCTCAATGGAGCATTGCTGATCGAAGCATGTCGTCGCGTCTCTCGATCGACGTAACCATTATCGCCGCATTGTTGCGCGCGCGTGTGCGCACAAAGGCGCGGCTAACGTACTACACGACGATTTGTATTGTCACAACTGTGCTTCGTAGAAAAGGCGGCGGTCGATTTGTCGGTGGTAGGCGTGAAACACGGAAGGTACGATTGGTTGGGCAAGCGAATACTTGCTCTTTTCGCTGCGCCAGTCGATCGTTATTTTATCGAGTTTATCTTCGAAGCAGTTGCCGCAGAAACTCGCAGAAAGACAACGCAGTCAAATTCTTCACAAAGGCTAGCACCGGCGAAAGCTATTGACAGACGGCCGATAGCACTAGCGGAATCCCGTTCTCGTGCGCTGCGCCGTTCCTTTCGACCACCGTGCAAGCACAACTCGTCCGGCGACAACAGAGTGCATCGAGGACGTCTTGGCGGAACGAGTCGGCGTCCGTACCTGGGACGAGGAAGCGGAGTGCGCCCGTTCTAGTCCGGGGTGTTCCGCGAAGCGCAAGCTGCGCGGGCATTTTTGTGTGAGCCGAGCTGTCAACGGCAGCGCGACCGCCTTGCGTCTTCGGGCCGCATTCCCCGACTCCCCGCTGAGGAACGAGTTTTCCTCTTCACTGTTCCTTTTTTTTTTTTTCAGCTTGTTTCTCTTTTGCCGTTTGCACGAAGCAGCTGATGTGGGGGCTCGCATCGGCTGAGCGCGGCAGAGCTATCTATCGTCAGGCCGGCGGAATAACTCAGCCGTCGAGCTTGAGCACGCGTTGGCGTCGCTCGTAGGAATGAATCGCACCTGTTTGCTTTGATTTGTTTCTCTTTCCAGTGCGTGTGCAAACCGGTGTGTGCGTGTTGTACAGCGCGGGAGAAACTGCGTAGCTGCGGCGCATGTGTCTTTGCATTTGATGGAATACACTTGTGGTCGTGGAGGGACTGTGCGATCGCAAATTTCGCCAGAAAGGTATAGCAGCAGTAAAGGACGGTGTGACGCTGTGTGTAGAGCGGCACTTCAGTGAAATGGTGCAAAAATAATTCTTGGTTACGTGGCACGGGCGCAGCGACAAAAAGAAAAAAAAATACTGACTTCCATGCATCCTGGCCATAACGACGAAATTGCAAATGGGCTTCGAAATGCTCTCCTGATCAGCCCTGTTGGCTGGAGGGGGCGGGGGTGCGGGTTTTGGAGCGCCCCACCCCCAACTGACAGCCGTAAAGATTACCTTTTCCCGTCCTCTAAGTGCGGCGATAAGGTGAACCAAGAAGATAGGCGGCATGAAACCGTCCCGTCCAGGGGAACTCGCTTGTAGGGAATGTCCCTAGATTCTTATGTTTAAAGGCACGTTAGTCGTGGCTGACCCCCCTCCCCCCTTACAAACGCACACATACAAAGTAAGTCCCGCCACGGTGGTCTACTGGTTATGGCACTCGGCTGCTAATCCGAAGGTCGCGGTATCGAATCTCGGCCGCGGCGGCTGCGTTTCGATGGAGGCGTAATGTTGAGGTCCGTGTGCTGTGCGTTGTCAGTGCACGTTAAAGAACCTTAGGACGTCGAAATTTCCGGAGCCCTCCACTACGGCGTCTCTCATAATCAGAGCTGGTTTTGGGACGTTGAACACCAGAACCCATTTAACTCACTCATACAAAGTAAAAAAAAAAAATGGTGCCGGTTCTGCTTTCCTACTGCATGGACAGCAAGCTTTTCAAATCTACGCATTAGACACTGTCAGTGCAGGTAGCGCTGACATGCTTCGCTGAGCATAGAACTACGAAGCCGGTAGGTTTTCATTGTTCATTGCTAGGTACCGATGTGATGCCTCATATACTGTTATATTTGGCACTATCGTACGTACGTTAATCGTTTTCGGTTCTGTATTCTTACCGTCACCTTAAATATTTCGCCTTTTTTTTTTCCTTGTGTAATGATTCGCTTTTGTACGCGTATTTACCCGGTAATTGTTCCTCGTGGTGGGCCGTGCTTAGTCCATGCTACAGCATTCGCGGTCGCCGTCTGCACCCCTTTTTGCGCTGCTGTATTTTTTTTTTCGTTAATGGTAAACTCCAATTTGGTTGGTTGGTTACAACTTTATAGTCCTGCAGTGCTTTCGCAGACCGGGCCTTAGGTGACCGGACATTATTTAGGGTAGCCGGCGCAGGCACACGAGCCGCCCCTCAAGCGGTTCTGTTTGTGGTAATGGTATAACGACTCATCAGAATGCAGAAGTCCGTGGTTCCTGGCAGAAATATTTCGTGTAGTATACTGTGCCTCACTTCACGTGAAAAAAAAAAAAAAAAAAGGCGACGTGTTATTGTAGGACGATTGACGTATACAGTCGCTGTGCATGAAATTAACAATCATAACTATGTGGATGAAAACGCCTCCTACTATCTACGCTCACATTTCCGTCTGTGTACCCCGCACGCCACTAATAAGTGCCTTGACAAGCAGCCGAGCATCATATAACCTCTGCGTCACCGCGGCGGACAGTTCTGCTGTATTCACTGTTTTGTGAATATGTGGCTGGCACTTATTTGCAAAGGTAGATCGGGAAATGGTGTTGGGAAATAGAGACTGGTGTCTGTAACCAGTATCGTATGGAAGGTAATGGAACACGTAACGTATGCTTTGATCATCCAACACCTAGTTAATTATAATCTCTTAAGCTACGGTCAGCATGGTTTTTGGCAAGGTTTCGCATGTTCGACACAGCTTATCTGAATTTTTTCACGATGCGGCAACTGCAATAGATAACACCCAGATAACCGACTTCATATTCTAACATTTTATAAAAGCTTTTGATGTGGTTGCGCACGATCTTCTAACTTCAAAACTTCGGGCCTACAAATTGGCCAACAGTATTGTTGCATGGTTTGCCGAATATCTGCGCGGAAGACAACAGTCTTCCACTGTATACAACGGTTCTTCCACTGTATACGCTTCCGTAAACTCAGGTGTGTCTCTTGAATCTCGCCTAGGCCTTCTTTTGTCTCTACATTTTGAAAGGGAAAATGAGCATCCACCCGTTTTGTAGCACAAGACTACAAGGAACGTATGAATATATGGCTACTCATTCGACATATATGTATTCACGCCGATGTGCTTCGAGTTGTCGATGGATTCGCCCTCGTGCTGTCAATCGCTAGCCTCCTGGTTAGCTCAATTGGCAGAGCGAGCGCCCCGGACAGGCGTTGGTCCCGGGTTCGATCCCCGGACCAGGACGAATTTTTCGGCAACTAGGAAGCCTTCATTTCTGAGAAATCCGTATGGATTTCCTGGTGGCCTTGTGCTAAAAAACGAGGGGATGCTAATTTTCCCTTTCATAAACGTTACTCCACCTTGCGGGTTTCCACAGAACTCATTTGCCATGTTTCTACTTTTTATTAACGATATAGCAAATGATGCCACGTCTACGCTTAGAATGTCTGCCGATGATTGTTATTTAGAGTCACATATAGTGAAAGGCACATTGCATTATTTCAGGATGATCTAGACAGAATAGGAACATGTGATAAGTGGGAAAATGTCACTGAATGTTCAGAGGTGCGTACACGTCACCTTTTCAAGGAAGCGCTCATTTCGGTCATGCACATGTACACATTACGTAGTGTGGCCTTAAGCAAGGTTGGGGAATACAAATATTTAGGTATTCCAATGACGCCCGACTTAAAATGGAACAGGCATGTTACGCAAATTAAGAAAACGGCATTAGGTACATTGAAATTTCTGCTCCGTAATTTGTCAGTTACTTGCTAAGTGAAAATAGAAATTGTATTTCGCATATGCTCGCAGTACACTAGATTACACTTGTACCTGTTGGGATCCATCCGCACACAGTTGATCTCTCGGAACAGCTTCAAGAGGTGGAGAACGCAGCGGGGTTCGTCCTCAACAATCATAGCATAAAATTAAGCGTGACGCAATGTGGCAGGCATCAAAAGACCGAAGACCTTCGTTTGAAATTTTTTCATTCGGTTTATTATTCTAAAACCGGGATTATCAGGTAAAGATACATTAAGCCGCCTACGTCTTTGTCGAAGAGATGCGATCATGTACTTAAAATCTGCGAGTTTCCTTTCAAGGATGACGTATGTCATTTTTTGTTTGTTTGTTTGTGAGAACCATTAGAGAACGGAATGCTCTTTCAACGCATTTCCAGCGCTAACGACAGAAAGGAAAAAAAGCGAAGGTAGATGAGAGGAGAGTAGATATGCAGAACGCTGGAAATACATTACAAGTCTGAGTGCGAAGTCTAAGGAAATACATTACAAATCTGAGTGCCAGCTAGCCCAGCTAACAACTTTGAATGCTCTTTTGCCTGACCTCGTTAGTGTTGGAGAGAACGATGCATTTTACTGCGCTTTATACCTGTGATAGCTTGTTTTTTGTTTGTTTTTTGTTATATCTGATATTGTAACCCGCCTGCTGTAATGTCACATTGGCGAAGCAGGCTTGTAATAAATAAAACTTTTATTCATATATAGTCGCTTCGTTTTCGAGTCAGGCGTTTCCACTGCTGGTCCGTGCGTGTTTTGCAGAGTGTTGTGTCGACCTTGGTTTCGCCCCCACAGCTTCCGTCCCTCCTTCGCTCTATCTCCCCCTCTGGTTGCGCGATTGCGATGCCGGAACACAGAGGATGGGCCTAGTTCGCCTCGTGTTGTATAGCATCATATGTCCCGTGTGTGTCTTCTTTCGCAACCCTGCGGAATGGGCGAGCCGGCACTTTTCGAAGCTGCAGGCCCCTTGCGACAGTGTCGAGCTGCAGCAGAGGGGACAGATTTCTGGTCTCCCTCCTAATTTGTGCGATGTGTCGTATACACACCGTGTGGAGCACACCGCTAGCCAGACCATATTCGGAGACGCTTCTCGTATGGGCGACCCGTTAGACCGACGACGTGAGCTGCATCTGCTCGCCGCAGTAGTTCGTGCGCTGTAGGCATGTATAGTTTCCTGCATGCCGAGCAAGTACGCTTTTTTTTTACAGCGACAGTGTTACCCGCTAGCTTCCAGCGCATCGCTGCGTGCGCGGGCTGAGCGCGTAGGCCGAAACATTCGAGAGGATGCTTATAAGCTTCGCCTTCAAAGGGCAACTCCGGCGGTTTTTTTCACCACGTTCAGATATCGCTGTTCTACCATAGTACTGATAGTCCTGTAGCAGCCACGGTGGTTCAATTTGTTCAGAAACGCACCAGTAGTTTCAAATAACCGACCGAAAGGCATGTTCAAACCAAAACGGGTAGACCCTTCGTGCAGCGTACGCGATGACGTCACAGCCTCCGCGACATCAGGAGTATGGATCTGGTGCCAGCAAAATGACGGTGCCGAGGTCATCCGACGATGTATTGAGTTGTGCCAGCGTTTTCGAACTTGACAACGACGATTTGAACGCTGAACTGTGGTCGTTTTGCTTTTGACGGCCCGCTGGCTCGGGTAAGAAGAGTTGAAGGTGATGACATCGAGAACACGGTGGCCCGCTTGGGAATCCGCTGAAAAATGTTGACATTCATTTCCAGGAAAACTAGTTAACTTGCAACCTCCTGGCTTGGCATATGTCATTATAGTTCCGAGGAGAATATGTATTGAAAATTTTGTTGAGATTAGTGGACACCGAAAAATCGCCGGAGTTGCCCTTTAAGGGTGGAACGCGACAGCCTTATCGTGCCGCGTCCCCGTTTCATTCGCTTCCCGTGCTTTTGAGTCACATGACTGCGTAAGTGTCACGGCACTGCACTGCTAAAGTAATGTTCTGCCATGTATGTTCTCTTGTTCTCTGCCCTTCCCTGCCTGCGTCTTGCGTGGCCACCCTCAGGGTCGGGTGCAGGTTGACGTAGCTGCCTCGTCAGCACTCGCCGATGAGGAAGGCTCCGCAGTGCGACCAATACCGGAACACGGAATCCATCGCACGACTGTGAAGAGGGAGCGCGCGCTGCGGTGGCGAATTTTGCCCCAGCGCTGACGTCACGGCTCTTTCTGTCGGCATCTGCGAGCACTGGAAGCCTTTCGCACCTATGAAACTGTCACGCGCACAGGCCCTCTATAAAGCGCTGTAATTGTTAGTTGCATTGCAAAATAGTTAAGCAGTAGTAGTAGTAGTAGTGGTGTTGTGGCTACAGGCGGTGTTAGCCTGGCAGACCTGGCCGGCAATTGCTCCGCCCGAGCAATTGCCGGTGCCGCCTACGCCGACACCGGAATTTCTGAGACGTGTGTGTGTGTGTGTGTGTGTGTGTGTGTGTGTGTGTGTGTGTGTGTGTCGTCAGCGAGCAAGAACAGTTTGGTAGATCCCGGAAGTTGCGCAAAATCGTTTGAGGCGCAGAAAGCTCCAAGCGTTCAAGCGCTGCTAGTCATCCGCCTTCACCTAATAGGTCAGTCAGTCCATGTCGCATGAGTCACCACGTGTCACTCAATCCTGTCTCTTGAAGAAATGCTACAAGCAGAGCTGACACCTTCTTGCGAACCAACCGTGTACGTTCCGGATATATAATTTGTTCAGTGCTCCCATGCGCAAGCCCTCTTTTTTGCATGTTGTCCATGAATGCTGTTCGCTCGGTGCAAAAGCACTTGCAGGACCAGATGTAGTGGTCAATGTCTCCCAGTTCATTGCACTCCGTGCACAATCGCGAAGCAGCGCCCCTAACTTTAAAAGACCATGCGGGAGTGCATGCTGACCCCGTTCCGACTCGGTACAGTAGAGTTGATTCGATGCGGCTAAGTCCTTTTGTCACGCAAGGCTGGTGTGGTGGCTCCCACAAAGAACGGAAATAATCACGAATTGATTGTTTTGCTGATATCTGATTAATAGGAGCTCTTTTCGTCGGTTGTCTTGAAAGCGCTGCTTTGGCCAGGGCATCTGCTCTTTCGTTGCCGTTGACACCAACATGCGAAGGTATCCACTGGAAACTTATCCTAATTCCTTTTTCGGCCGCTTTTTTTCAGTGATACCAATGATTGTCGGCAAAAGTTGTTTCGAGGAGTTCCACGAGAGAGTTGTTGAATTGCCGACTTAGAGTCTGAGAGAATGACGGCTTGATTTGCGGGTCCATTCTTCAGTTTGCAAAATAGTTAAGTTCCCTCGTAACAGAATTAGACTTCCAGTTATGTGTGTAGGTTTTGGTCAAGTTGTAGTTTAAAAATATTTGACGGATTTCACTATAGAAAAATTTTATATTGTTGACAAGCACCTGCCGCCATGACTGAGGGCCTGCATCGTCACTTGTTGTGGTATGCTACGGCGGTAGCCGCAGCTCGAGTGATTAGGGAGTTTTATCACTGCGGCTTACCGTAATGCCGTAACGTCGTTGTCGGCACATAGAAAATTTAGTTTCTGAGTACTTTACCATCAAGTCCTAAACTGACCACATTTCCGTACTCACCGAGAAACTATTGCAGGCCTTTCCGATTGAAATAGCCCCGTTCCGACCATGACAGTAGAGAGTTTTAGCAGTGCTGGTTACCGTACGGTAATGCCGTACGGTAAGTACGGTAATGCCGTACGGTCGTGGTCGGCGCGTCGCTATTTTAGTCGGAAACACCTGCACTAGTTGCTAGGGGAGTACCGTAACGTCATCAGATGATAAAACTTGCTGGTAAGGTTCTCACAAGCTCAATTTTCTGCGTGCGGACCACGACGGTACGGTATTACCGTACGGTAACCAGCACTGCTAAAACTCTCTAATACGGCGCATTACCGTCATTACCGTACGGTAAGCCGGACGCCTACGCCGACACCGGAATTTCTGAGACGTGTGTGTGTGTGTGTGTCGTCAGCGAGCAAGAACAGTTTGGTAGATCCCGGAAGTTGCGCAAAATCGTTTGAGGCGCAGAAAGCTCCAAGCGTTCAAGCGCTGCTAGTCATCCGCCTTCACCTAATAGGTCAGTCAGTCAAGAACTTTATTGAGGTCCTGAGGAGCTTTAAGCCGTTGGAGATCCCACGCTGGGAGCTCCTCCGGCCGAAACCGTAGGCGACGCCCAAGTTGGGCCCTCTAGACGACCTTGAGTTGGGCCCTCTAGACGACCTCTAGACGACCTTGAGGTCCGGGTTTTGAGGGCTTCTTCCCATTCTGACTCACTGGAGAGAGGATGTGTGGCAGTAATTATGTTAAAAGGGAACTTAGTGTGAGAGGATGTGCCTGGATGTGTGAATTTTTTTTATCGACCTTTGAGAGCTATCGGTAAATTCGGACTGGAGGGGCACGCTTATAGAATTCAGACGACCTATCAAGTCGAATCAAAGTCGCTTATTTAAGGTTTTAATTGCCGCATTATGAATTACGGGTCAGAAAGATGAACTCCGTGCTACATTTCCACGTAAGTATTTGAAATTATTGATGATAAAATTGCAGCACGTTTACGAAGTGTAAGCACGTTTTTTTCTTGTATGTTCTAAAAAGAAAGAACCCAAGGGAAAAAAAAAAACGGTATATTCGTATAAAGCTCCAAAGCCGGAACGTGAAATAACTCTAGCTCGTATTTGTTTTTTATTATTGTTACGGTGTCTAATAATGGATCAGAATCTGCCCACGTATAATGTCGCGGTTACTAACGCGCCGCCGTAGCATGAGGGCTAGGGTGTTCGGCACCCTATAGCCGAGGTTTCGGGATCGGATCCCAGCCGCGGAGGCGCTAGATTTCTATAGAAATGAACCGAGGTGAACCTTAAAGAACCCGATGGGATGAAAATTACTCCGCAGCACTCAACCGCAGGGCGTGGCTCATAATCATGTTGTGCCTTTGGCATGTAAGAAAAAAAAACTATCATACTATTTCAAAGAAATGGCATGGCTGTTATGTTTTTGTTTTAGCGGATAATGTAGCACGCGCTCATCATTGCCGTAATGAAGCAGCCAAAGTGAAGGGCTTTTTTTTATTTTTCTTTGCTCCAGCGCATTGAAGGGAGTTAAGGAAGTCGAACGAAACTAGGACACGCGATCCATGACACAATGGCGGTATTGCTATCACCGTAATCTCGCTCACGCCAAATGTACAAACAGTCGCAGTGTGAAGAAGATAAGCGTTATCGGGCGTTATTTGCGATAATATCGGTAATGTAGCGGGTTGTCTGCATGCCTCCTTGCCCTTGTTCTCTACAAAAAAAAAAAAAACAAAAAAAAACGTGTCTCACCTTTACCGGTTTCAACGGAGTTGTCAGGAACTACAATAGGCGAATATCGCTTAAATGAAATTTAAAAAAAAAATGTCTAGGTGACAGCGGTGTGGCATAGACAGAGCCGATGTCAAAACAGAAAATGAGGAAGAGGGAGGGGGGAGACGGCGTGCTGGCTCACGTAGTGTGTAAGATATAATTGCATGGCCTGTACAGTGACATAACAGGCGCAAGGGGATGAAAAATGTACTCCGGGATCTGTGGGCACTTTGCCCATGTTACGAAATTGCCGAGTTTTTCAGGCATGCGCGCGCGTGTGTGTGTGTCTGTGTGTGCGTGTGTGTGTGTGTGAGGTAATTGGTTGGCCCACACAAAACTGGGATAATAAATACCGGTGGGGAAATCTTGTCCTTCAGTGCGAATATAAAAATCTTACATGTCCCACGCATTCCGGGAATCGGTGTCGTGCGAAGCATATATTCGGCAAGGAAACTGCCTATAATGAATTATTTGGCATTCAGTCAAGTGTTACGAGTAGGATCAGCGTCTGTGTGCAAAGTGCGTGAGTAGGTGTATGCTGAACGGGGGGCTAACCAGGACACTCGACAGCACCGCGGCGTCTAGACGGCATCTAACGTCACAATTTCCCAATAGTAGCCACTTTACCTGTCTATACTTTCCAATTACTTCCACCATTTTTAGTAACACTGGCGCTCGCATTAGTGCACAGTACGGACATCTGTTTTCTCGAAGAGGCTAAAGTGCGCCGACGGGCGCTTCATGAGCAAATTTGGACAAAAGGCGTGCCAAGTGGACTATAGAACATGCGTATTATCACATTGCTCGGACAGCGCTGAAGACACACTACAAGCGCAACTGACGTAACACAAGAAGCATCGTCACTACTGCTGCTGTTGCATTGGGTTCCTTGTTGTAGACGGTTTCGCCAGCACTTGCTATTCTCTGGCAACGTTGTGCGTTCGCCGGAAACGTGCCCTCGAAAACTTCCTGTTTACCTTGTTTTCGCGTGGCTTCAGCGTGCTTTGGTGGCTGCGGCTGCTTGTGTTCCAATGTTTTCATTTGGACGAAGCGCGCGCCACTCGGACACTGCTGTGTGGTGCCAGAATGCAGTCTGCGATCCGGAACTACTTTGCTATCGGAAGTCAAAGCGTTATGTTTCCCGGCAGATGAAGCGTAAAGAGCGCTTGGATCCCAGCGACCAGGCGAAAAAATTGCGCTCGCACGAAGAGCGCGCACATCTGTCATGCCCCCTTCATCAAAGGCAAATAAAGCTCAACGCGTACTCTATACTAGCACAGAGACGATGCTCAGACGTTAGTCTAAGGTCCCCAGTTACAAGGTGCACGACGGACGCCCCGGTCGTATTCCACGCATGACATAACCGCGCTGACGCCTGAAGTGGATAGCAAGACGTGAAAGGTGGCTAAGGCGGAAAATTCAACGCGAAGGCGTTTCTTGTAGTTGGAGCCTTGTCATACTGGTAGGACCGTAGGAGCAACACCAAGGCAGCCGCGCTCAACATGAATTGCCGCACAGTGCACGTCGCGGTGCCCACGTTCTGCCATTTACAGTGACGCCGTGCATTTGCTTCTTATGAGCGCGACTCCTGCGAGCGGTTTCGCATCGGTGAGAGCAACTGACTCATCGCCTGTCGCGTTGCCGCCTATGGGCATCGTCGCACCCTAGCTAAATTATTTTTGGTGTGAGTGCGGGCTATAGGCGTAGGCGGGTTAACTGGAAACTTTGATTCATGAATGGTGTACTCGGTGAGTAAACCATAGTATTTCGCGTGACTCAACCGCGCCTGACATCATCACATAATGAGTATACGTTTCATATTTCAGTCACACAGAACACGTACTTTAGATCGCGATCGATTCCGATCGGCGCCGATCTCTCAAAAAGTACCCGGTGTGACACAAGCGCAGTAATAAGCGTTCTGTCGTGATGTGTGCCTAGATCAAACTTTTGAGCGTGTCAACTAGACCGTTTTAGGCAGCTTAGAAAACGTGTGATGAAACGTAGGTTACGCGTTTATGCGTCGTGGCGTTCCGCTCCACCCTTTCTTATGCGAAAAACAGATGTTCATATTTACGGCCTTTTTAAATGGTGTTGTCACAGTAAAGTTAGCTATTTAAGAAAACTATATATGCTACATCAGACGCGATTTTCTGTCTGCTTGTTGCCTTTTATTATCACTTTATTGCTGTTTGGCTTGTCATAGAACTGTGCAATCGTACTTACCTTTCGCAATAATTCTGCAGTTAACATAACTTTGCTCAGCAACATCGACTGACATGCAGTACGTCACACAGATCGTTTGTCAATTGATCGTGTAGCTGCCTTTAGGCACTCTTCTCCTCGCCACTGCAGTTGCTGCTTGTACCTCTCCCGTGGTACATCGTGTTACGACTGGCCTGCTGCAAGAGCCGGCCAGCGGGTAGCGTGGTGTTGAGCAGTGAAGAACGACCCGCAGGTACCGGGTCTCAGGGCGACGGGAGACGGGGCAGAGAGAACTTAAAAGAAGAGGTTTATTTTACATAATTACACGGAGCTCGCTTCCGCGAGGCTCCAGTAGCCAGAGGGATTTCTCCAGAGCAAGATGAGGATTCTCCGCTCCCTTCTCTCTTGGTCCCGTGCTTTTTGTCTCCCGGTCTCTTCTCCCATTGGGTCCTTGGAGAGGAAGGAGAGAGAGGATGGGTGGTGTCCAAACGTCCTTGACCCGCCCATGCTGTAGTCGCCGAAGGTCGCAGGGGACGAGGTCGAAGCCGAACACGTCACGCAGCCCACGGCACCGTCATCACACGAGCACGTTCTACCTGGTAAACGTTTGCGTGATCCGATAAATATGGCACGCCAGGCGAACCACTTCCAGATGTGCCGTGCGGGGTTGCTTCTTCGGCCCGATGGCCAAACGTACATGTGGGCTGTTGTCAATAAGGACCACCCCTTCGGCTCGGGAACTGGCGTCTTTCTCGGCACCACCGCGGCGCCTCGGCTGAACGCAGATGTTTTTGATCTGCGAGCACGCGGAGCTCAGGCCAAACGACCCGGCGGCCCTCCCGGCGTTTTGGACGCCAAATGCAATAAGCCCACGTGCGCCGTTCTCAGCCGAAAGCCCGGTCGTAACAGCTTCTCCGCCGGCGAAGAAGATTCCGACGTGCAGTGGCCAGCAGCCACTGTGCAGAGGAATCGCCAGGCAGCTCGCCCGGGTCAAGTTGATCAGCCCTCGTCCGCTGGTGCTCCCGATGAACCTGCACCGGACCCACAACCACAAGCAGCAAGCACACAGCAACTCTTCTCTAAGACGCACCTGGCTTGCTTGCCCGAACATGGGCAGTTTTGCCCCACTAAAGCTACCCCTTTTTTTCCATTTTTGCCCCACGCAACACTAAAGAGCAGCCACCTCAAAAGCCCAAAGTCAACCGCCGTGTTGATCATAACTTGGTTCAACACGTGGCTAAAGAAACAAGTCTACAAAGGAGATGTATATATGAAAACTGACAAAGAGAAATCGAAAAACCATTCTGGGGCATTCGCTACGTCAGGGCAACGACTTCACTCTCCTTTTTTTCAAAATTCAAATATGTACTCATAAATGAACCCAGTTAAAGCGCAAATGACGGCCGTTATTACGTCGTTTGTGCACAACCATCATATTGTGTTCTCACACAACACACAAACGCACTCATATACTCATTTCAAAATATAACGGTCCCACTTTTCCTGAGCGCTACTGCGTCGCCTACACAACTACAACGGAGCGTACATTTGTAGCACTCAACATACTCCGACGCTAGCACTCAACTTATACCGACCTTAACGGCTTCACCGCTTAGGTACAACTCTTAAATGAAAACATATTTCGTGAAACTCAAGATACTACATTTACATGGAAGTGAATCACGCAGCTATCCAACAGCTAGCAAACAAAAACACGAAACATTTTTCTAAAACAAATCTCGCAGTGTAGAATCACTTACACACACACCACAAGAACAACAAACTCTGCCCTAAGGAAAGAAAATATCCAACAAAAGAACATAACGGTCTTATCCATCAAAGGCCTTATCCATTAGTTCTTAACCATACCCTTTTTAACAGACTTGCGGCTGACGCGTACTTTTCAGCCGTACACGCGGTGGACGCGCGCGGAAAGCCTTGGTCGAGCAAAGAGCACCAAATGCCAAACACATGCTCGCTTTTCCGCGGAGCCGAACCGACTTCCCTGCAGGCGCCTCCCCTTTGTCATCTCGCGCAGCGACTTCACGACGGACAAAAACAGTGCATTCCCGCGGCGTTGCGAAAGGGCAGTGAAAGGAACTGCGGAAAGATAGTGATCCCCTTCTTACGGACCGTGTTCCAGCAAAACACACTTTCCCGCTTCCTTTCCTTCTATGAAGATGACGTCTGCGGTGACAGCTACTCAGGCGTGACAAACAACCTACAGGTACAACCGGGGTGGCTAGTCTAATCCCTGCATTCCACTGTTTGGGACCATTCAGCAAGCTTGTCTTTAAGCGTGTAGGGACGTTTGCCCTCTTTTTGTGGCGCTTTTTCTTTTTGGCGCGCTTCTTTGTGCTCTTTTTCGAGCAAATTGCTGGCGCCCCATTTTCCACAACAAGCTTGTCATGAGAGCTACCCCTCACTTGTGCTTCAGTGCACTTCGCTGAAATTATTCCGGTGTCCGTGCCACACGTGTCGAAATTACCCTTCACATCGTGTGCAAGGTCCACCATCGCGACATGGTCAACCAACACCTGTGCGAACCCGTTCGGAGCCTGCTTACATACCTCTCCGGTACTCGTTCGGCACAGTGACGCGTCGCGCTCGCTCTGGCTTTCAGCCGCCTCTACAGCCATTTCGGCCTCTTTAGATGCTAGCGCTTTTTCCTCCGTTACCAAAACGCTGCTATCCTCACATGCATCAGTGCTTGGATCCTCGACACATTCATGCGACAGGCGTGCCAAATCATTCGCAGGCTTGCAAGCTGCCCTGCTACTCATATGGCCTGTTCCCATGTTGCTCACTGCGCGCTCGCGCTGCCGGGCCTTTCCTGCGCCACTTCTCAAAAGCTTTTTAGGCGGGCCTTTCCCGACTTCGCTAAGCAACAAATGTGCGCTATCTTCTCCTACAGCACTATGCGGTTCCGGAAGGCCGTTCGAGTGCCGAGGTACGAGGATGGTCTCCAGCTCATCTACCCCGTCAGGGCTGCTGGAACAAACCTCGCCCTCCCACGGAACGCCTTGCGGAATGGCCTCCGACTTAAGCCCTCCGACGACATCGCTTTTCACGGTCTGAAGCTGTTGTTGGGCCTTTCTTGCGCTAACAGCCGCAACTGTCCCTGCCAGGCCTTTCCCAACAATGCTGCCGTGCCTTCGATGCGTCGGAACAGCGCCGTGATCAACTGCACCCCCGACTACATCGCTTTTCACGCACTCAAGCTCTTGTTGGGCCTTCCCTGCGCTAACAGTCACAACTGTCCCTGCCAGGCTTTTCCCAACAATGCTGCCGTGCCTTCGATGCGTCGGAAGAGTGCCAACTATCACATCGGCTGGGCTTTCGTCTTGCCTTTTCTCACGCTCTACTTTGCGAGACACTTCCAGCTTTTCCGTACTTCTCGACTTTTCCTCAGTTAGAGTGCTTTCAACTATACCCGCTACAGGGGTCTCCTGTTTCTCTCTGGTTCCATTAACCACTGAAGCTTCACTTCTTTCCCTGTTACAAACCGTAACACCGCAACGCTCGAACAAGGCCTTCTTTGCGCTCTCGTAATGCTCAAACTGCTCTTTAGGAAGCCGATCTAACACCTCTGAGACGTTAGAAGGAATTAGAAATAGTAAGGGATATGACCAATGTTCCCGATCAAGCCCCACTTCTGCACAAAACCTGCTCGTAAGCCTTAAGAAAACATTCCATATTTTCGCCATCTCTAAATTTGTGCATCAGTGTTCTTACTCGGTCCTCTTTTAGCGATTGAATTTTTCTTTCCAGATTTTGCATTTCAACCCTGTGTTTTTCCCTTCTATCTGCTTCCTCATTTCGAGCCTGTTCCTCTATGCGTTTGCGCTGCTCCTCTTTCTCTGCAATGCCCTCCAGGCATTTCTCAAGTTCCTCGTCGTCTGCCCCGATCGCCTCGATCGCCTCAATGATTACCGGCTTCCTTTTTGTCCTACCAATTTCGATGCCCAACTCTTCGGCCAACTTTAACAACTCCGGCTTCTTTAGTGCTTTTAAGTTCATGGCTGCCCTTAGTGTTGCTACCTCTTCACTTTACTTTGGTATTGACGTACTCTAGCTTCCGTCAACCTATTACAACTTCAACGTACTCAACTTCCGTCAACAGTTGCACCAAATCACTGCTCTGTACCTCTCACATCTACACTAAGCCAGGTGATCTCTCAATGAAGAGAAGCCATGCACTCACCATATGCAGTCATGAGGCCAGGCACGCTCTTTCCGGTGTTGAGGCCACGACCATGATCAGCCGATCCCGAACATGCCCACGAGTTCAGGACCACTTTGATGCCAAGCAGTTGTCAGCAGGACCACGAGGCGCTGTCATGTCGATGTTGGGACCTCCGGGTGTCGAATCCCATCGCTGCCAACCAGTTTGTTACGACTGGCCTGCTGCAAGAGCCGGCCAGCGGGTAGCGTGGTGTTGAGCAGTGAAGAACGACCCGCAGGTACCGGGTCTCAGGGCGACGGGAGACGGGGCAGAGAGAACTTAAAAGAAGAGGTTTATTTTACATAATTACACGGAGCTCGCTTCCGCGAGGCTCCAGTAGCCAGAGGGATTTCTCCAGAGCAAGATGAGGATTCTCCGCTCCCTTCTCTCTTGGTCCCGTGCTTTTTGTCTCCCGGTCTCTTCTCCCATTGGGTCCTTGGAGAGGAAGGAGAGAGAGGATGGGTGGTGTCCAAACGTCCTTGACCCGCCCATGCTGTAGTCGCCGAAGGTCGCAGGGGACGAGGTCGAAGCCGAACACGTCACGCAGCCCACGGCACCGTCATCACACGAGCACGTTCTACCTGGTAAACGTTTGCGTGATCCGATAAATATGGCACGCCAGGCGAACCACTTCCAGATGTGCCGTGCGGGGTTGCTTCTTCGGCCCGATGGCCAAACGTACATGTGGGCTGTTGTCAATAAGGACCACCCCTTCGGCTCGGGAACTGGCGTCTTTCTCGGCACCACCGCGGCGCCTCGGCTGAACGCAGATGTTTTTGATCTGCGAGCACGCGGAGCTCAGGCCAAACGACCCGGCGGCCCTCCCGGCGTTTTGGACGCCAAATGCAATAAGCCCACGTGCGCCGTTCTCAGCCGAAAGCCCGGTCGTAACAGCTTCTCCGCCGGCGAAGAAGATTCCGACGTGCAGTGGCCAGCAGCCACTGTGCAGAGGAATCGCCAGGCAGCTCGCCCGGGTCAAGTTGATCAGCCCTCGTCCGCTGGTGCTCCCGATGAACCTGCACCGGACCCACAACCACAAGCAGCAAGCACACAGCAACTCTTCTCTAAGACGCACCTGGCTTGCTTGCCCGAACATGGGCAGTTTTGCCCCACTAAAGCTACCCCTTTTTTTCCATTTTTGCCCCACGCAACACTAAAGAGCAGCCACCTCAAAAGCCCAAAGTCAACCGCCGTGTTGATCATAACTTGGTTCAACACGTGGCTAAAGAAACAAGTCTACAAAGGAGATGTACATATGAAAACTGACAAAGAGAAATCGAAAAACCATTCTGGGGCATTCGCTACGTCAGGGCAACGACTTCACTCTCCTTTTTTCAAAATTCAAATATGTACTCATAAATGAACCCAGTTAAAGCGCAAAAGACGGCCGTTATTACGTCGTTTGTGCACAACCATCATATTGTGTTCTCACACAACACACAAACGCACTCATACACTCATTTCAAAATATAACGGTCGCACTTTTCCTGAGCGCTACTGCGTCGCCTACACAACTACAACGGAGCGTACATTTGTAGCACTCAACATACTCCGACGCTAGCACTCAACTTATACCGACCTTAACGGCTTCACCGCTTAGGTACAACTCTTAAATGAAAACATATTTCGTGAAACTCAAGATACTACATTACATGGAAGTGAATCACGCAGCTATCCAACAGCTAGCAAACAAAAACACGAAACATTTTTCTAAAACAAATCTCGCAGTGTAGAATCACTTACACACACACCACAAGAACAACAAACTCTGCCCTAAGGAAAGAAAATATCCAACAAAGAACATAACGGTCTTATCCATCAAAGGCCTTATCCATTAGTTCTTAACCATACCCTTTTTAACAGACTTGCGGCTGACGCGTACTTTTCAGCCGTACACGCGGTGGACGCGCGCGGAAAGCCTTGGTCGAGCAAAGAGCACCAAATGCCAAACACATGCTCGCTTTTCCGCGGAGCCGAACCGACTTCCCTGCAGGCGCCTCCCCTTTGTCATCTCGCGCAGCGACTTCACGACGGACAAAAACAGTGCATTCCCGCGGCGTTGCGAAAGGGCAGTGAAAGGAACTGCGGAAAGATAGTGATCCCCTTCTTACGGACCGTGTTCCAGCAAAACACACTTTCCCGCTTCCTTTCCTTCTATGAAGATGACGTCTGCGGTGACAGCTACTCAGGCGTGACAAACAACCTACAGGTACAACCGGGGTGGCTAGTCTAATCCCTGCATTCCACTGTTTGGGACCATTCAGCAAGCTTGTCTTTAAGCGTGTAGGGACGTTTGCCCTCTTTTTGTGGCGCTTTTTCTTTTTGGCGCGCTTCTTTGTGCTCTTTTTCGAGCAAATTGCTGGCGCCCCATTTTCCACAACAAGCTTGTCATGAGAGCTACCCCTCACTTGTGCTTCAGTGCACTTCGCTGAAATTATTCCGGTGTCCGTGCCACACGTGTCGAAATTACCCTTCACATCGTGTGCAAGGTCCACCATCGCGACATGGTCAACCAACACCTGTGCGAACCCGTTCGGAGCCTGCTTACATACCTCTCCGGTACTCGTTCGGCACAGTGACGCGTCGCGCTCGCTCTGGCTTTCAGCCGCCTCTACAGCCATTTCGGCCTCTTTAGATGCTAGCGCTTTTTCCTCCGTTACCAAAACGCTGCTATCCTCACATGCATCAGTGCTTGGATCCTCGACACATTCATGCGACAGGCGTGCCAAATCATTCGCAGGCTTGCAAGCTGCCCTGCTACTCATATGGCCTGTTCCCATGTTGCTCACTGCGCGCTCGCGCTGCCGGGCCTTTCCTGCGCCACTTCTCAAAAGCTTTTTAGGCGGGCCTTTCCCGACTTCGCTAAGCAACAAATGTGCGCTATCTTCTCCTACAGCACTATGCGGTTCCGGAAGGCCGTTCGAGTGCCGAGGTACGAGGATGGTCTCCAGCTCATCTACCCCGTCAGGGCTGCTGGAACAAACCTCGCCCTCCCACGGAACGCCTTGCGGAATGGCCTCCGACTTAAGCCCTCCGACGACATCGCTTTTCACGGTCTGAAGCTGTTGTTGGGCCTTTCCTTGCGCTAACAGCCGCAACTGTCCCTGCCAGGCCTTTCCCAACAATGCTGCCGTGCCTTCGATGCGTCGGAACAGCGCCGTGATCAACTGCACCCCCGACTACATCGCTTTTCACGCACTCAAGCTCTTGTTGGGCCTTCCCTGCGCTAACAGTCACAACTGTCCCTGCCAGGCTTTTCCCAACAATGCTGCCGTGCCTTCGATGCGTCGGAAGAGTGCCAACTATCACATCGGCTGGGCTTTCGTCTTGCCTTTTCTCACGCTCTACTTTGCGAGACACTTCCAGCTTTTCCGTACTTCTCGACTTTTCCTCAGTTAGAGTGCTTTCAACTATACCCGCTACAGGGGTCTCCTGTTTCTCTCTGGTTCCATTAACCACTGAAGCTTCACTTCTTTCCCTGTTACAAACCGTAACACCGCAACGCTCGAACAAGGCCTTCTTTGCGCTCTCGTAATGCTCAAACTGCTCTTTAGGAAGCCGATCTAACACCTCTGAGACGTTAGAAGGAATTAGAAATAGTAAGGGATATGACCAATGTTCCCGATCAAGCCCCACTTCTGCACAAACCTGCTCGTAAGCCTTAAGAAAACATTCCATATTTTCGCCATCTCTAAATTTGTGCATCAGTGTTCTTACTCGGTCCTCTTTTAGCGATTGAATTTTTCTTTCCAGATTTTGCATTTCAACCCTGTGTTTTTCCCTTCTATCTGCTTCCTCATTTCGAGCCTGTTCCTCTATGCGTTTGCGCTGCTCCTCTTTCTCTGCAATGCCCTCCAGGCATTTCTCAAGTTCCTCGTCGTCTGCCCCGATCGCCTCGATCGCCTCAATGATTACCGGCTTCCTTTTTGTCCTACCAATTTCGATGCCCAACTCTTCGGCCAACTTTAACAACTCCGGCTTCTTTAGTGCTTTTAAGTTCATGGCTGCCCTTAGTGTTGCTACCTCTTCACTTTACTTTGGTATTGACGTACTCTAGCTTCCGTCAACCTATTACAACTTCAACGTACTCAACTTCCGTCAACAGTTGCACCAAATCACTGCTCTGTACCTCTCACATCTACACTAAGCCAGGTGATCTCTCAATGAAGAGAAGCCATGCACTCACCATATGCAGTCATGAGGCCAGGCACGCTCTTTCCGGTGTTGAGGCCACGACCATGATCAGCCGATCCCGAACATGCCCACGAGTTCAGGACCACTTTGATGCCAAGCAGTTGTCAGCAGGACCACGAGGCGCTGTCATGTCGATGTTGGGACCTCCGGGTGTCGAATCCCATCGCTGCCAACCAGTTTGTTACGACTGGCCTGCTGCAAGAGCCGGCCAGCGGGTAGCGTGGTGTTGAGCAGTGAAGAACGACCCGCAGGTACCGGGTCTCAGGGCGACGGGAGACGGGGCAGAGAGAACTTAAAAGAAGAGGTTTATTTTACATAATTACACGGAGCTCGCTTCCGCGAGGCTCCAGTAGCCAGAGGGATTTCTCCAGAGCAAGATGAGGATTCTCCGCTCCCTTCTCTCTTGGTCCCGTGCTTTTTGTCTCCCGGTCTCTTCTCCCATTGGGTCCTTGGAGAGGAAGGAGAGAGAGGATGGGTGGTGTCCAAACGTCCTTGACCCGCCCATGCTGTAGTCGCCGAAGGTCGCAGGGGACGAGGTCGAAGCCGAACACGTCACGCAGCCCACGGCACCGTCATCACACGAGCACGTTCTACCTGGTAAACGTTTGCGTGATCCGATAAATATGGCACGCCAGGCGAACCACTTCCAGATGTGCCGTGCGGGGTTGCTTCTTCGGCCCGATGGCCAAACGTACATGTGGGCTGTTGTCAATAAGGACCACCCCTTCGGCTCGGGAACTGGCGTCTTTCTCGGCACCACCGCGGCGCCTCGGCTGAACGCAGATGTTTTTGATCTGCGAGCACGCGGAGCTCAGGCCAAACGACCCGGCGGCCCTCCCGGCGTTTTGGACGCCAAATGCAATAAGCCCACGTGCGCCGTTCTCAGCCGAAAGCCCGGTCGTAACAATCGTCAATCCCCTTGATCTGGTCGCAAGACATCGCTCTAAACACATCTGAAGGAATGCACCAGAAATAATAGAGCAACAAACTCAAACGCACCAGGTAAACACCGCCGAGACCGTTGAGAAACTATTACCGGTAGTGCCGCACCGGAAGTCTTCTTCGGCAGACCGTTCGGCGCATTCCTGTTTGTTTACAAACAGCGAAACTGTGTGGAGGGAGCCGCATAGCGGTGGCATGCCTGATTGGCACCTTGAGTGCCTGGGTTCGATGGCCATACCGCTTGGCTTGGCATAGGTTGTCTTCGGATATGACAGCGTCTTCGTTTGTGTCTGTGCGTTTGTCGTGTTTGCATTTCAGTCCCGTGCCTTTGGTGTTGCTCCGCCACGGTTGTCTAATGGCTACGGTACTCGGCTGCCGATCCGATGGTCGCGGGATCGAATCCCGGCTGCGGCGGCTGCATTTCGATGGAGGCGAAATGTTAGGCCCGTGTATACTGTGCCATGTCAGTGGACGTTAAAGAACCCCAGGTGGTCAAAATTTCCGGACACCTCCACTACGGCGTCTTTCATAATCAGAGCTGGTTTCGGGACGTAAAACCCCGGGAATCAACCAGTCCCGTGCCTTTGGTGTTTGCAAGTGTGTTCCAATGATGTGTTACTTGTCTAGTTTAGTTGTCCCAAGATTGACATGGGCTGTTTAAGATGCTAACACCTGTGGCGCATACCTGAATACCACGGGCCTAGCATTAAGGGCGTGGGCGACACGTGATTGCAGTGTCGTTAATCATGACGTGCATGACGAGTATATGATGTTAGTGATGTAAAGATCCGTCATAGGTGTTCGTCATACATTCGAACCCTACCATCCAAACTTTTGTGCATATAGGGTGAATGAGATGGCCAGGGGAGCACCGAGATGTAAGTGGCCAGATAGACAGACAGACAGATAGGCTATAGACAGATACTGTAAAAGTTGCTCTAGTTCGCCAAGAAATGCTTCGCATTTAATAATCTGCTGACGTGTATTATGATTACTTTGATGAATGCCACCTTCCATTTGGTTCAGTAATACTGCTCCTGAGCGCAAGAATATTTATTTATTTATTTATTTATTTATTTATTTATTTATTTATTTATTTTTTCGTATGCCACCGACATAACCATGAAGGCATTACCGCGAAAATTATTGAGGGACCTCGGCGTCACATAGGACGGGAAACAAACCATAAAAAAAAACAGAAAAGCATCTTCATAGAACCAGTGCGGCATAAAGAAAATGGAAATGTAGATACAGCGTTGTAAAGGAAAAAAAAAATGAAATACAGACATCAGTTTGGTTTAAACAAGATGCTAGAGAAATTTAGAAAGTTATTTATTTATTTAATTTATTTTGACGAGAAATACTGTTGTATAAGCATAGCGCCGGGTGAGTTACGATCAAAACGATTATTCTACGCTTCCGTCTAAATCTTTCGTTTCTTCCATTTTCCAGGTGTAATGGTATGGTTGTGTTGCATATGCTAGTCGCTGTTTTCTTTTGTTTTTGTTTTCTAGGGTGTGTGCAATGTCTTAAGCAAACGATCGAAATATTAAACGTATTAGACACCTGGGGTGAGTGAACGGAAAGTGGTCGAACGCACAGGCGCCTCGTTTGTTACCTTGATTGTACCTCAATATGACGACCTGTTGTACTTTAGGTAGCCGTATACACATAAGAACCACCGTTATCTGTGGTTGTATGCAAGCGTGCTTGTAGCGTACACGGAGGCAATGCGTTTGAGTTTTGCAGGAAAGGCCGCGCAGTGTGAGCGCGGAGGTCTAATCGTCGCCTCCCGGCGTAGCTTCTCATTATGTGCGGCATGCCTCGCTCGCTCGCTGCCCGTTGCCCAGAGCGGCGACGCAGACGCCTCGCAGCGGGTCAGCGCATAGATAAGACGCTGTCCTTGTGACCGTTTCGATATCGAATACCGCGGCGTCTGTTATACGGGGAGAGGAGGCTTTGCGAGTCGGACTGGTCTTCCACTCCGCGAACGATGCAGATGGGCCTCCGCGACCTAAGCCTATCAGAGGTAGAGAGAGGAAATTTACTCCCTGTTTTTCTTTCTTTCTTTTTTTCTTTGGTCAGGTTTCGACGCCACGGGCACGCCGAAGGAGCTGCATGGGCAGACTCGCTTTATTGCGCGCCTCACGTAGTACATAGTGTAAGCGCTGCGTATATCGGATGCACGTACTCTACATGCCGTGCCTCTTCGCCTCCGTTTCTGGTCGGTGGAAATTGCGAAATTTCTCTTTCGCCTCGTACGTGCATGTATGTATGCCTTCGAGGGGTGCGTGAATGTTGACTTTCAGCGTGGTCTTGGTGCGTTATAGTGTCCGCGGCTGCTGCTGCTGCTGCGCCGATGTTACGCCGCTGTGTAACTCCCGTTGTGGAGAGTGTACACTGCATTGGGAGACGGGTGCGTTCGTCCCTCTATGTATGCCCACATATGCGTATTTGCAGGGAGAAGTCTTATACATATAGGGACATAGCTGACCAGCTCGCGCTTGTGGTATATAATAGTTTGGCAGGTGGGGGCCTCCAGTCTTTCTGAGCTTGACGACGCCGGTTTGATTCCCGGCCACTTGATTTCCAATGGGGAAGCCGCAAAGAAAGAGAAAGAGAAGCACGCATAGACTTATACGTTCAAGAACCGCATGCGATGGAAATTGTTGTCGGGATTCTACCGCGATGGCAGGCTGGCCCTGTAATGGTTCTGGCCCCTAAAAGCTCAAAATTCCATTCCGCAGGGTTGGTAACGATGCTTTGGGCTGCATATCGGACCCCACTGCATGACCTCTGGGGCTCAGGGCACTGCATGACCTGTTGCAACACCAAGGATTGTCGAAATAAACGGTGACCTTCCGCCGCTTACGAGGTCGCTGCCCTGCGACGTTGATCTAGTGGCTGTGGCACTCAGCTGCTGATCCGAAAGTCTCGGGATCGAAACCCATCCCCGGCGGCTGCGTTTCGATGGAGGCGAAATGTTGAGGCCCGTGTACTGTGCGATGTCGGTACGCGGTAAAGAACCCCAGGTGGCGGAAATTTCTGGAGCTCTCCACTATGGCGCTTGTCATACTTATGCCGTGGTTTTGAGACGTAAGAACTCCGGAAACTTTATTACTAGTCAACGGTTATTTATAACCATGAGTTTGTTCGCAGGCCTCTCTATACAACATTACATCGCCGTTCGCACTTCCTCTGTCGGGATCTTGATGAGCGCACTATTTGTAAATAAAGGAGCAGTAGGACGATATTTGTAGCCTACTATATATACTTCCGCATCACTGGTCAATAGTCCGCGGGCGTTCTCTTGCAAATCACGTTGGAGGCGTCTGCTGTTGACATCTGCCGCGTTTTCTTTTTCCTTTATTCACGCCAACATACCTTCTAATGCATTTTTTTTAGCGCGGATGCCAGAGGTCGGCACAGCCGTCGAAGCCTCGTGAAGCCACGATTTGCTGAAACTTTTGCTGTGTACGCTGCGCGTCCCTGCTGAATCGCATCGTCTCCTCCTGCCGACCCTCGTTCCACCATGTCTCCGCGGTGAAGACGTGCTCAGACACGCGTCCTACCTTTTTCCTGCTTCGCTATATATCACCACTGCGATAAGGTTACGCCTTTCGACACGCTTCGTTCTGCAGCACTCTTGACCGTCTGGTTATTTGCTTTTTTTTTTTCTTCTTCGATGCCCTCCATCCGTTTTTCGAGGAGGTCCCTTTTGCACGCTTCGTCAGCTACTGCACCGCACCCCCCGGACGACGCCGGACGTGACTGCAACGCGGGATGCCGCACGGCGCCGTCGGTGCGCATCCATTATACATTCGTGTGCGAGCGATTCGAAGGAAGAGGGGTGCCCACACGTCGTCGTCGTCGTCGTCCCCTTCGGTGGAGACCACGTCGTCTCTGCCAGCAGATACGCGCACACGATAACCGTGTTGGCGTTGCGCGAGTGCGCGCCGCGGTGAGCAGGGACAGTCTCTTGCGGCACAGTGAAACGAAGGCGTGTCTTTGTTTCTTTTCTCTCCCCAGCAGGGCCTTTGTTTGTGTTGCGTCACGACCACCAGGGGCTCTGTCGGCTTGCGACGTCACGGCGTCTGGCACGGTGCACGTGCTGTGCACGTCCGAGCGCGATCACTGGCGGCCGTAACTGTGATGCGCTGAGCCGGATGCGGCGCGCTCCTTGTTCGAGTACACCGACCTCTTGTGTGTCTGGAAAAAGTCACTTGAACTGCACGGCTAGTATGTGTTGGTATAGTTTTCGGCGTCGAATCACGTAGTCGCGCGCGGAATCGTGACGCCTGTGCATGCTGCGTGGAGATGCTGCTGCGGTTTGAAACGATTTAATACGGAACCGGAACGCTTGCTGCGCTGACGACTGCGCAATAGTGCACGGCATCTTCTGTTTGCTGTGTCGTTGCGAACTAGATTTACTGTATGGGTGAAATGCGAGGCTGTAAGCATGCTTAAGTTGAAAACTATACTGCATCCCCGAAATACCTGACGGGGCTTTTCGTCGGCTTACGCATCCTTCTCGCTCTCACGAGAAGGATGCGTAAGAAGGATGCTCTTCTGTTGCCACGATCACAGTGACAGCCTTCCTTGGCCAGTAATAGCCACCACGTCAGACAGTGATAGTCGACTGCCCACCAGAAGACGCTGGTGTTCGCGTATGAATGCAGTGCATACTTGTATGTCATTGATGCTGTATAATCACTTATTCTATGCTGTTCATGCCATCCCCATAAAAAATCCCACCATCGCGTATAGTATAGCGGGTGATGTGCGCCTCAGTGAAATGTAGTTAGTTCGGTTTATCCTTCCCCGCCATTCTACGAATAACTTGGGTCCACTTTGACGAGCATGAAAAGAGGGCAGCAATTTGAAAGCCCAGCTGAAAGGGAACGTGTCTCCTCTTGTTCTTCATGTTCCGACAAGAAGTTGTACCACGACCTGTTGCGATTCCCTGGGCTCTTTCAGTTCCCACTGAGAGTAACTGCATGCTTATATACACGAGAGCACGGTACAGGTTACTCCGAATTGACTATGCAATCAGCGAGGCGTGCTCGGCATCACCCATAGCGTCCCCACCGTGGCGACCATAAGAACCGCCGTGACAGTGCCGGTTTTGCTTGATTATGGCAACAATAGGCGATAGCGGGATTTTCAGTAGGAATTAATGGTTGTCAGTGGCATGCCTAGCTGCCGCGTCATTATAGCGTCATCCCCGTGCTGAACAGAGGGGCCCGGCCGTTCCAGAAAACGATCGCACGTGCGCGTAAGGGAAGTCTGTTCGAGGGTCGGAATTGGTTCCACTTCCACTATTCGCCGACGAAGCCAGGGCGGCGAATCGAGTGGGGACGCGTCGAGTATAGTGTATACGTACATACGTAGGCCGGGGCAAAGCAGAGTGCCTGTGGCGATAGGAACAAAGGGGACGCCTTGTTTTGAGTGTCCGCATTTCCGGCCATCTTTCACGACAAGGCTTGCGCCCTGCGCAAGAGAACTCGGAGGGACGGGGGAAGCGGCACGCGGATGACAGAATGCAGAGGCGGGTGTGTTGCCACGCTGGCGGCGAGGGTGTATATATATATATATATATATATATATATATATATATATATATATATATTCATTCTCTAAAGTAGGAATACCTTATGTTTCTCATGCGAAGGTGACCTTGAAAAAATGGCGGCAGAAAAATGAAGTACGGCGTTACAAAAAAGGGAAAAATGAAAACTCGCGTCTCGTTCGCCTTGCGCATATTAAAATTGGGTTTCCCGGCCGCGGCGGCTGCATGTCGATGGAGGCCCGTGTGCTGTGCGACGTCAGTGCATGTTAAATAACCCCCGGTGGTCAAAATTTCCGGAGCCCTCCACTAAGGCGCCTCTCATAATCATATCGTGGTTTTGGGACGTAAAACCACGAAAATCAATCAATTAATCAATACCAAAATTGGCGTAGAAGGCTGCGAATGCATGACTAATACGTCGTGGTATGCATAACTTAACGTACTTGTTATTTAAAGCGTCACGATTGAAACTAGTTTTGGTGTTCTTCGTTTATCGATTCGTTCTTGCGCAGCAAAGGAAGCGGTATGCGCGAAACCCTTCCGAGCACTACCGCACCCCGTGTAAAACCGGACGTCAGGACGGAGGCGCTGCTTGTCACCGCTCTTATAAGCCGGCGGCTGTCCGGCCGTGGGGCTCGAACCACGCACCTGCCACAGCCTAAGCGGGCGTCCTGTAGCCACTGAGCCACGGCTGTTGTGAAAGGGGCTTCGTATTGACTCGCCCGTAACCACCGCAACTGGTCTACGGAATGGGGAAAGGTCAATTAGGGTTTGGGATTCATTTTGACAGCAACAGAAGTCTAGTGTGTGCCGCACCCACATATTCACACGCGATTCAATATCGACCTTTACGGCCTATGCCAAATTAATCACATGATGTTCGACAGCCAAAGGTACCGGGTACAAACTCCTATTTCTGGGGCTCGACTACGAACTGTTTTACACCTTTACGTGTATTTTAGGGGCTCTGTCTAAGTGCTCCTGGTAACTTTTCCTTCAACCACTTCATTTCGCATTACCCGCCGTGGTGGTGGAGTTTAGCTGCTGTAGGACGTTGGTATGCGAAGCTTGATGTC
>CM023484.1:116586764-116614295 GCA_013339685.2 Hyalomma asiaticum
ATCTTTTGTTAATCGCGACAGTAGTACCTGCAGTGACCTCGAGGGGGCCCCCGGATGCTACGCCGCTACGCTACGACGCACTTTGGAAACTGCGTCGCAGATGTTTGACTGCGCATCCCATCGCTGTTGCGATACGACGCCACGCTACTTCTTTGAGTATATAGCTGGGACTTGTAGTGTGGGCTCGACATGTCCCATATAGCGTTTTCTTTTTTAACTTCGTCGATGAGACGCTCGTTGAAGTAGTGCTTCTCGAGGTTCGACATGGCTGCCTCGGACAGAGTAGGCCTACCTCGCACAACGACGTTGTTGACATTGCAGCAAGCTACCACCATTGCAGTAAGCTACCACCGAAGCATCAAAACAAGCCGTCGATAACAAGATTAACGACAAAATACGGCCGCTGCCTCACTCTCCGCGTGAGATGTGGCTCTAAAGAAGGTAGTCTATACCCTGCATTCCTTAAATAACGCGCGGATAACAAGCATCAAGAGCAAATTGCAACCGAAGCGAGGATCAGGCGTGCCGCCATGTTGCCGGAAATCGTCACGCTCACTTCCGGGCGACAAGCGATCTTTTCTAGTTTTCCAGAAACGCGCGACGCGACGAGCGACAGCGACGGATGGGGCTTCGCGACAGCAAATCCTGTCGCTCGTCGCTGTCGCTTGTCGCTGTCGCTCGAAAATCGCGTGCATGCGGTTAGGCCCTTACGCAGTTACGCAGCAGTTGCCCCTAGGTCATTGCCTCCTGGTGTTCCGGTCCGGTATATACTGTTAGTCATATTTATTTATTTATTTATTTATTATTTATTTATTTATTTATTTATTTATTTAAAAGCTCCTTACAGGCCTCGTCAGAGGCATTGGGGAAGCGGGCATAACAAAAGAAAAGGTCACGCATAAATATTATACAATATTATACAGGGTGAAGTGGCTAAGAGCGTATACATGACTTACTGAACACATTTGAATATTGAGCATTAATAATTGTACATGCACAGCAAACAAAAGAAGAGTTCATTTCATTTCATCTTTATTCCTTAAAGACCGCATTGAAGGGGTATTACATAAGGGATGGGTGCATACATTTAGAATCAATGCCATATTTACTACAGGGCAAAGTAATCTGTTAAAGTTGCCAAAAAAGTGGAGGGTAATAAACTAAGGTACAGGTAGAAAAAACATGAAGAAATACGTTTTGAACACGTGTAGGCAGTTGAAATTAAAATGTACAAGTATACAAGCATCAGTAAAACGAAATAACGAGAACATGGTGGCTAAAACACACATATCGACGAGAAAAAAAAAAAAAAAAAACGTGATATGCATCTGCCGAGGTTACTCAGTCAAATGTGATATGATGAGTTGATGAAATTTATCAGAATTTTTTTTTTTTCATATCATGAAGTGTGTAGATTTGGGCTTGTTGGTTGTTGAAAGGTTGTTGTGAAAGGTTGTCGAAAGTCAGCGCTGTGTGTGTCCTCTTGTCCTTGTCTTGCGCGCTGTAGTCACTTCAGTTTTCTTCAGATACAGTGAAATCGGTAAGGGCGTTCCACATGCGAATGACACGAGGAAGCGCCGAAGAATTATAAGCGTGAGTGCTTCCGTATACGCGAGTGAAACTGAGGTGATTATGTAATCTGCGTGACGTGCAAGGTGAAACTTCAAGACGCATGAAAGAGTTTCTCTCAGCAAGAATGTGTTTGTGAAGCAGCGGCAAGAGTGTGATGTCACGACGAGTATACTAAGGAACGGAAGTGAAAGATCAAGTTTTATTCGCGTAATGCTTGATTTGAAAGTATAGTTATGAGAGATGAACCTGACGGCCCTATTTTGTACTGATTCTAGTAAACTGATGAGGTTATTGTGATGAGGCGACCATATTGGGGAGGCATATTCGAGCTGCGCGCGAACAAATGTATGAAAAGCTAGCTTGCGGATGCTGGGGGGAGAGCTTCGCAGGGTTCGACGTAAGTAGCCTAATGACTTAGAAGCATTGATACATATATGGTAGTAACATGAAGGTTCCAGGAAAGTATATTCTCATATACTTTAGGTGTGGTTCCATTAAAGCATGTCTTCTATAGCTATCGCGGGCATAGTGTTTATGTAATGTATATTATTGTTACTGTACCACCGTGCCATAACACCGCCGTTGGGTGCTCTGCTGAGCAGGTGATTGGTTTGGCGGTCCCTTTGGATGGGGACCTTAGTCCAGAGCTCCACTGGCTCTTACGGCTCGCTGACCTTGGTCCAGTAGTCCTCGATCGCTTGCCAGCAATGCCTCCCACTGCCGAACGAGTTCGCAGTATTTCGAATAAATAAATAAATAAATAAATAAATAAATAAATAAATAAATAAATAAATTTTATTTGTCTCGGGTAACTCTTTTGTCCATAAATGAAATCATTTGTGGGACGCCTGTTATACCATCTGATTGCCAGTTGTTTTCGATAGTAACGTACTCAGAATCGACGCTCTTGCTGCAGTGCGTTTCACTACGGACGGGCGCATGTTTTCGCGAAGGTTGCATCCCACTGTAACGCTTGCCCCGCCACGGTGGTCTAGTGGTTATGGCACTCGGCTGCAGATCCGAAGGTCGCGGGATCGAATCCCGGCCGCGGCGGCTGCATTTCGATGGAGGCGAAATGTTGAGGCCCGTGTGCTGTGCGATGTCAGTGCACGTTAAAGAACCCCAGGTGGTCGAAATTTCCGGAGACCTCCACTACGGCGTCCCTCATAATCAGAGCTGGTTTTGGGACGTTAAACCCCACAAATCAATCAATCACTGTAACGCTTACATATCGAAGGTGTACTGGCTGAAGGCGCATTGTCAACCTGTACTGCGAGCGCGCGCGGTGTCGTGCCTCACGTCGTCTACGCATGCTCCTACGATTTGAGTATGCGATAAAATGAAAATAGCAAAGCGGAGCCGCAGTGCCTCCCTGTGCGTGGGCGTATTCGTTGAAGCTGCGCGCATATATCGTCCGAAGCCGTCCGGGTGAAACGGCGCTTGACCTTGGCGATATGCGCGTGCGTTGGCGGCGCGTCTCGGAACGTCGGTCCCTGTCCCCCGCGGAATGTTCACGCGTCACACGGTTGTCGCTCCTTTTCGCTTGCGTGACGTGATTGTCTTACCTCGACGCCCCTTTTGCCGTAACGGACGCTTGCGCCGTAACACGTTAATGTCATCATTTGTAACCTTATGACCACTTGGCGCTATCGTTGTAAGAAGTCTCTCATGCAGCATTGAAGGCTTGCTCTAAATGTGCGCCAAGAGGCATTATTAATTAATTAATTAATTAATTAATTAATTAATTAATTAATTAATTTACCGGCTATCGATACATCGCCATAAAAGCACGCATGGCGTCGGGGAGAACAAAATATACGTAGCAAGAGAACGGAAAGGCATTTTAGCAGATCTACTATTACAATAACTATGATCTACAGTAACCATATGACCTGTGCTGCGATATAACTATATATAGCTAAAGCTGTGGCCGCATGTCGACCTGTTGAAAAAACTATGGAAGGCGAACCATGGTCGCTCGAGCCAACGTTTCGACCAGTGGATTTGTCTTCGTTAGGACTAGGACATATGCTTGTCGAAACGTCAGCTATGGCGACATTGCCTCGTTCTTGATCGTTTTTTAGCGGTCCTCTCCATCAATTCAGGTCTCCGCCTTCCCCAGAACTTGTGTTACTTGTTCGTATATGTGATTATCATCGTCATGATCATCATCAGCCCATCTTATGTCCACTGCAGGACGAAGGCCTCTCCCAACCCTCTCCATTCTTGCCTGTCCTGCGCGAGCTGATTCTATTGACGCTTGCGAATTGATCATCGTCCCCTCATGTTACTCTCTGTCGTCCGCGGCTACGCTTGCCCTCTCTTGGTATCCATTCCGTCGTTCTAACTGTCCATCGGTTATCTATCCTTCTCATCACGTGGCCTGCCCATGTCCATTTTTGCTTCTTAACGTTGGCTATTATGTCGGCGACTCCCGTCTGTTCTTCTGACCCACTCGGCCGTCTTGCTATCTCTTAGTGTGACGCCTATATCATTTTTCGTTCGATCGCTCTAAGCCCGGTTCTCAGCTTCCTCTCGAGCTTCTTTGTAATTCTCCAGGTTTCTGCCCCATAAGTCAGTACTGCCAAGATGCAGTAGTTATGTAGTTTCCGCTTGAGTAATAGTGGTAGGTTTCCGCTGATGAGTTGGGAATGCCTCCCGTATGCGTGCCATCCCATGTTTATTCTACGGTGTATTTCTTTTATATGGGTGGGTTCTCCTGCCAGTAGCTGTCCTAGGTACAGGTATTCTTCTACGACTTCTAATGTAACGGATGCTATACCGAATCATAAGCGCAAGTGCTTGGCGCAACAACTGTGGTTGTAGGGAAGAACAGGGACACCTGTGGGTCGATCCACGAGTGTGCCCACGAGTGGACGGTATAGTGGTTTCGGCGCTCTCGCCTGGCAACAGCTCTTGCGCTTGCGAGCTGTGCCTGCCTTGACTGTTGTCCCTGTGCGGCTGCCAGCTCTGCTCAACACCTCTAGTGTACACACGCGCGTTGTGTTATGCCTATGGAAACACCGAGCCTCGCAAATCAGTAATAGATAAATGAGGAGTGTCACTGTAGTCAGGCTTGCTATGATAAAGTTCCTAGATTTTTCGTTTTTATTTTTAATACGAAACGAAGAAAAAAATATCTAGGGACTTTAGCTACGACAGCATCGCAATTCTGATTTTCTGATAGCCGTGCTTTAAAGGGGTCCTGCAACACTTTTTGAACATGGTCAGAAAACGGTGTTGATTACTCGCGGAGGCTCGTGCGAACACGCGAGCGAAAACACGCAATTCTGTTGCAGACGCAGCTGGAAGGAGCCCACTCTTTCAACGTATGACGTCACATGAGGCACCGACTAAGTTGCCTGACTTGTTTCCGTTGCTCTTGTATAGCAATTCGCGCAATACCTTTTGTTCCTTGTATTCAAAACGAACAAATCAAGCATAGAAGATCGTGTTTCCGGGATTGAACGTGTAATGATTCACCGCTATTTGTGCTTCATGCGGCTTAGCCGGCGCCACATGGGACGATATATATATATATATATATATATATATATATATATATATATATATATATATATATATATATATATATATATATGTGTGTGTGTGTGTGTGTGTGTGTGTGTGTGTGTGTGTGTGTGTGTGTGTGTGTGTGTGTGTGTTTTGAAAGAGCGGGCCCTTTCTAGCTGTGTTTGAAACCGACTTGTGAATTCTGTGGTGCGCGCAGTGGCATTAATATCTGGCTCAAATGTTCATGAGAGCCTCCACGAGTTACGACACAGTTTCCCGACTTCGCTAAAGAAGTGTTGCAGGTATACCATTTTAAATCGAAGCTGACCGTCACAACATTCTCACCGTCCGGCGTTGTCCGCTCTCTTCGCTGAAAGCACATGCGTGCACACTTCTCTCTCGACCCTCAGCCCGCTATTATACATGATGGTGAATATACGCGATGCCCGACTGATTACTGGGGTTTGACGTCCGAAAACCACGCAGCTCTGATTATGAGAGAAGCCGTAGCGGAGGGCTCCGGAAGTTTCGACCGCGCCTGGAGCTCTTTTAACGTGCTCTGACATCGCACAGCACACGGGCCTCAACATTTCGCCTCCATCGAAATGCAGCAGCCGCTACCGGGATTCGATCCTGTGACCTTCGGTTCAGCAGCCGAGTGCCGTAACTACTATAGACCACTGTGGTGGGGCATGCGAAGCCCAAGGTGCGTTATTTGAACTAAAATACCGTGATAAACCCGAGGGGTGCGCTCATTAGGAAATGCGCAGACGCAGGCAGTAATTTCGAAAGAGTTTAATTACCGTATAGGCATTATGTCAATGATAAAATGCGGAGCCGCACAATACAGCTTCGCTGGTATAGCATCTGTGCGACGGCACATCGCGTGGGCGGTGAGTGTTGTGTTCGAAGGCCGTTGAAAATGTTGTGCGGGTACTCGTCCGAATAAAGCAGCGCAGAAACGAGGCAATAATCATTCGCGCGTTTCACTGAGGAGCCGTTATTTTTCCCTCTCTTTCCTTAACTGCTACATTGGTCAGCACGTACACAGCGAGGAGTGTGGTAACCGGAGGGGCATGCTATGCACTAAGCAAGGCCAGCTTCGTTTACTTCTTGGCGCAGTGCCCTCGTGAAACGCGCGCTCCGTTTTTTGCGGCCGAACTTCCGAACGCGTTGTGTGCGCCTGCAGCTGTTCCGGAAAGCGTAGACAGAGGCACGAACCTATATGCGACGTCTAATGCAGGAAATGAGCGCGTACGCAATCACCCGCGCTTCCGTGCTGCATTGCAAGCAAGCGCATAAAGTGAAAGGTGCTTCGGTGGTTTGTATAGTCTGTCCACCGAATATGCCTTTTTTTTCTTTTTTTCCTGCTATACGGCAGTCAGCCATGCTTGATTGGGTGTGTAAAAATGTATGAAGGATAAGAAAAAAAAAAAGAAAGAAGCGGTGCTGTTGTCTCTCTGCTTCATTAGAGCGCTAGAGAGATGGATCAGGTCAGGCGAAGTTGAATCACTTTCTCGTTTTCTTTTCTTTTTTTTTTTTTTTTTTTTTGCTCCTCTGTGAGCCTGTTTTGAATTCGTCGAGTGAGCGGTCGCCGAGCCGTTATAGCGACGACCATGCAGAGCCGCCAAGCAGAACTGGCCACAGCGCTTATACTACAGGCATCGTCCGGAGGGGGGGGGGTTCCTCGCCATGCAAATGTATCGCGTATGGAACTCTCACCGTGGGGCATGCCTCTCCGCGTAACTGCGCGCTCGCATAATTGACTTTTGCTCGCCGCTCTGTTCTTTTTCTTTTTTTTTAATTCCCGTTCACCACGTGTCCCTGGCGTACGCGTTGTTAAATGCCCGCGCGCGTGTACGCGCTGTTATGCGCTACGCACGAAGCGACTGGAACCAGTTTGAAAGACGTTCGTATGTATATCAATGCACGCGTGTTTGTATCGACGCGTGCGTGTGTGTGCGCCGCAGCCGGTTTGCCACGGAGCGGCCGAGAAATGCCGACGCCGTGGAAGTGCCAAAGGGCGACGTACCGGCCAGCGCGCGCGCATAATTTATATAGAGGCGAGAGGGAACGGCAATTTCGGCTGGCGGCGATGTACTGTGAGATACAGGAAAAGAAAAAGAGCTGGACGGAAGCGATCCTTTCCTCCACCTCGGGTCTCGGAATAAACGACGCTGCGCAAGGTGGCAGTGTACGTACACTGCGCTTCGCTGTGTTGGTGGCTCGTTTTTGCTCGGTGCGCAAATTGGCCGAGTCCGATCGCCATGTATGCGCTGCGTCTCTGTGGTATAACGGGACGCGATCATGCGCAATCTGCCGCGCTCTCCAGATGCACCGCGCTGGCTGTGTTCGGATTGTTGCGTCACTGTTTTGTTGTGTTGTGTGTATGGAAAGTCGAAATTGCCTCCCCCTCCACTTCCGGTTCTTTCGAAACCCTACTGTCCTAAGTCATATGAATCCGTTGTGTTGGCCTTTCTCTTCTTCCCACTTCCCTATGAATGTATCGGTTGAGGTGTCTAGCTGCCTGAGAGACAGTTATCGTGCGATGAATACCCTCATTTTATATTTTTTTAAGAATCACCTATTCTTGGCATTTGTGTTGAGTGTAGCACTGTTGGGTCGAAGATATCGAACTCCGTCAGAAATCTGTACGTTTCTTCGTGATTTTATGACGTTACGGCCTGGTAAACTATCCCTCTATTAGGATATACGCAGCTTCGAAGGAAGATCTGGCAGTTGCAAAAAAGCCACTCCTTCGTTTTTGTGAACATTCGTAATGCGCCCGAGCACATGCGCTCGGTACGGTTATCCTGGCCTGCATGCAGCGAATAAAAGCGAAACGTAGCCGCGGCAGCGAACAGATCGCATGGGGCGATGAAATTAAATTCTCTGACATAAAGTGGAACGAAGTAGCGTACATAGGGCAGGGTGAATTCGAGATCGCCTTCGTCCGACAGTCGACGTATAAATATAATGATAATAGAAGACGTGCCAGGTCACAGGTTGTCCGGTGCTCGTGTTTCTTGAGTGCAACACTGCATGCCTTTCTCTCGCTTTGGACCGCCAAGCGTGCGTCCTCGTCGCCTCTCACCAGCGCTGTCGGCGTTGTGGCGCAAGCCAACTTTTTCTCCCAGGGTAACGTATATCTTGGGCGAAGAGGCGGTGAGACCTCGCACCCTTCTTGAGAGAGAGAGAGGCCTTGTTGCCAAGACACTGACGTCCTGCTCTTCTGCCCTCATCGCTCAGCGATGGCATGGCGCGGTCGAGTGCGTCCAGTCCTCGCCGCATGTTTTGGCAAACAGCGTCGAGGAATGGGGGACCGTCCGTCACGCGTCTTCAAATAAACACGCCGAGATTTCCAGCGATCCCTCGTGCGGCACTAGCATCTGCTCCCCTGCAGAGTTGTCGCGCTGCTTGAATAAATCAAGCCCTTGACGACGTGTCCGTGTTTTGACTTCGCGTCCGAGTGCTTGGAAGCAGCCTTTGCTCTCAGTGAGCGCCAACATCGGTAAGCGAGTGCGGGGATAGCGTGCACTCCGATTACGGCCGTGTTTCTAAAGCGTCGCCGATGATATAGCTCTCATATCGAAGCGTATCCCTCGTCACTTGTATCCCGTTTATTCGGTTATCGCGTTATACTTAACACGCGTCGAATATGTAAGGATATTGTTGCGTAGAACTCGGGGCAAGTGGCGGTCGTATTTTCGATGGAGGCGAAAATGGCAGAGGCCCGTGTGCCGTGCGTTGTCAGTGCACGTTAAAGAACCCCAGGTGGTCAAAAAAGTCCCGGAGCCCTCCACTACGGCTTTTCTCTCCTTTCTATCTCTTTCACTCCCTTTTCCCTCTACCCGCACGGACGCTTAGCCGTGCTCCCGACATGGGCTGCAGACATTAGCGTACTCTCCTTGACCGAACCACAATCAGTCAATCAATCAATCACTCAATCAATCAGTCATCTGTAGGTGTGCTGTCAGCATCGTTATTCGAGGTTATTGGAGATGTGTCGCGCGCGACGCCCCGTTTCGTCACAAACAGTCGTCTACAAGCATCTCACCTACTATACATCTCAGCAAGCGCTGACCATTTCAAGGTTATACACATGCGCAGATATATCTTCAGCGTTGTAATAATAATAATAATAATAATAATAATAATAATAATAATAATAATAATAATAATAATAATAATTTCAGGGCGTTCTACACCCCGAAACCTCGACATGATTATGAGAGACGCCGTATAGTGGAGGGCTTTGGAATTCCAACACCTGGGTTTTTTTAACGTGCACTGACATCGCACAGTACACGAGGCGCACGCTCTCGCGCACCCGGGAGGGTTCGCTCCAGGGCTCAAGTTACAGCGGCGCAATGGTCACTGGTGCCGCCCTCCGCTGAGCCCCTCGCGGGCCTCTCACTCAAGGAATGCGCGGGCGCGCACACGAGGCTGTATAACATCGCCTCCATCGAAATGTGGCAGCAGCAACCGAGATTCGATCCCGCGACAACAGGATCATCCGTCGAGTACCGTATTCAAATACGGTACCCGACGGCTGATCCGCTGCGCGTTTTTAAATGCGAAGCATTTCTTAGCGAACTTCGGCGAATCTATCTATCTATCTATCTATCTATCTATCTATCTATCTATCTATCTATCTATCTATCTATCTGTCTGTCTGTCTGTCTGTCTGTCAATAAAAAAAAGAAAAGCAATCATTTGCAAGGCACATTTCCGTTGCTTTCCTCTCCCGGTGTCAGTGTTTTCGTGTGCGCCATGATCCGTCATAATGTAAGGTCACGCCCGCAAAGCGCCCGTCTCATACGAGCTTACACACCGAGCGCGCATAGCGGGACTTGCGCGGCACCACGAACCCGTTCTAGGTGAGGGAAAGATACGAAGGCAATTAGCGCGGCGCTGAATAACTGCGGGGAAGCTAACCCAAGGGCGCTATAATTACGTATCGGTCGATACGCGGGAACTGGTTTCTCGGGTTATTGTTTGTGCGGTTTAACCTTTTCGTGTACGGTGCCATCCTCGCTCTCCTGCATTGCCTCCTGTTCGGGCAAGCGAACTTCGCGGCCTTGTTTCTGGGCTCAGACTGCGTCCTTTTGTCCTAGCTGCAAGCGCCTATAGCACGCTGCATGTATTGAGGCTTGTATGCGGGAACAGCTCGGTGCGGACGTCCCCGCGGCTGTCGCGAATATATACTGCGCATATTTCCGACCGCGCCCAAGTGGTTGAAAGGAATACATAGACAAGAAAAAAAAAAATAGTGCGGCTGCGGTATCGCTGTGCACCTGCGGGAAATCCAGTTGCGGTACCTGAAATAATGCAGGATTCGACGGGACTGTGTGTCGCGTGCTGCGGGCGCTGCGCAGCTGTTCTCTATATAGGTGCAGATGTGGGGCCTGTTTGCCGCATGAGCTGCGGCGCAGGATGAAATTGACGAGAGAAGGAGGAGGGGGGGAGGGAGGCGATGCTTTGTTTGTCGCTTTCGTTCGCTTTTATTATCAATGCATAGACTGCGCGAATGGTAACAAAAAATTGCATTAACTTCGCCAACCTAGTTGCCGCCATGTTGCCAACCTAGTTGTACAAGATGAAGTTCTTTTGTTTATGTTTGAATGCGTGCCGAGATGATGATTTTAGTGTATATAGGGCAAGTTATCCCATAGTTCATAGTTTAATCAGCGCGTTGGTCGAATTCCGACTGTTTGGAACACAAAATATTTGCAGTATACCCGCCGCGGTGGCCTAGTGGCCATGGCGCTTGACTGCTGGCCCGAAATGTCGCGGGATCGAATTTCAGTTTCAATTAAATTTTGCTCACTAACGCATCTGCGCCCTAACGGAGGGCGTGGGAGGTCGGGAGTTCGGGATGATTTCTTTCGTCACGGATGCAGGCGCCAGCGTTAGCGCCGGACTTTGTGCGAAACGAGGTCCGTAACGCTAGCCCGTTTTAATATGATCGACCAAGGTAGACACGGGGACAAAAAAAAAAAAAAAATCAACTTGGAATCTTCCATGGGAGTTGTATAAGTGCTTCGTAATCATTTGCCGCCAAGAGACGGCTGTTTCGCCTTCGTATGTCGCTGCGTTTAAGCGAGTGGTGCTGTTCTTGTCCCCCACAGGTGTTTTGAATCTTCTAGAACATACGTCATCCGATGACGAACTAAAATAGACATACGAAGCGCCTGGATCTCTGCAAATAGACGTATGAAACGCTGTGACTGCTGGGATCGAACCTGCAACTTTTGGGCGGCGCCTCAAGTTTCCTGCACCCCACCCCGGTTCACTGCCTCCGGGATCGGCCCACACTTCTGTGTTCACGGTTGACACACGACGGCCGGCTCAAAGAGGTCCGCTCTTAAGAGAAGCAAGGAACACTTTATATCGCAGATTGCCATTGAAATGTACACATAACAAGCACACAGACACACATGCACCCTACCAAGCTTTAGGGTTGGTATCGAACACGGGCTCTCCAGGTGCCGCGCAAGCGCGTTACTCCTAGGCTACGGCTGCTTCTCCACCTCGGCATATACATAGTAAGTAAACCTGTTGCACCAGCAGTCGTAACGATGGTGCTTGCATAGCGTGAATTCCACTTCTAGTGTGTGATACACCCTATCACAGCAAACATGTGTTCTGCTACCACTCGGCATGTTTCTTTTGCGCAACTTTGCTCGATCCCATAGGAGTATACTTGAACGGACGACGCTTATGATAGCGCATCAACGCACCGTATAGTGCATTTTTTTTTTCTCTCGAAAAAGCAGATGTATGTGCTTTGGACTAACGTGACTACATCTTGCCATGAAGTACTACATCGGTTACATCGTAACATGAAGTATACCATTCTCTCGCCGTGGATGCTGTCGATGTTCCCGGTTAGCCCATGTTATACGCGTACTCACGAGCGGGCGCACGCGCTTACCACAAAAACCTTGATTCTACTCGTAACAGTTCAACTGAATGCGAGAGAATTCACCATATGGAATTTTTTTTTCGCTGGCTTCTTCGCATTAACATCATTTCCCACAGTGCTTGGGATCTGCAGGATTTTGTCTAAACCGAACCTGACAGGCTGTCGTCTTTTGTGTTCCTTGGCAGGTCGCGCTCACAAAGGGTCGTTGCCAATCCTAACCTGCACGGTTCCGGTTCGCAGCTGGCGCGCTGTTTAATAGGACGAATTCATAAACAAACGCCAAGACAGTGTGGCCCAAAAAATGCGGCAAATGACATCGAGATAACAGTCTGTCTATTATAAATGCAGTTCAAGATTTCAGCATCGGAATGGAACAGCTAGATATGCGGACACGGGGGCCCACCACGGAGTCGAGGATTATTTCCGAGCACGCCGGGGCGCCGTTATCAACGGGCGTCTCGGCCACACTGAATTATTCACCATCAACGAATGCAGCAACCGCAAACCGGCAATTCCTCAAACGAGGCTATTATCTCCGTTATAAAACAAACGCTAATTCAAATAAACAAAGCGCGATCGAGATACAAATCCCCGGAAGAGTGAATGAATAGGCCTGCAATCGAGCAAAAAGTGGTCCTCCTATAACGCAACCGCAGCGACGCGACGGGTTCCGCGGTAGCAGTCCGTCGCCGAAGATTTATAGAAGCCGATCTCTTTGGGTCGATTAAGATAGCGGGGGAAGGGCTGGCCGCACGCACACATGCAGCTAAGCTTGCTATTGACACTGGCACCTCGCAGTGGAGCCTCCATCTGCGGCCATAAATTTTAAACGACGCGGTCCGAAACGCATCCGTGACGCGGTGCGAACAAGCCGTAAAAAGAGATCACGCCGTCGATAACGACGGGGACACCCCCCATGCGCGCGTAACAGCGGCCACGGTCAGCGGGTGGTTTTAATACACGCACGCACGCCAGGATGTCAGGGTTAAAGAAGTACGCTCCTCCAACGCCTCTTCCTGCAACACCGCGCACGAGGGACGTTCTTCTTCTTCCGAGTCGTCTGGAGAGACTGCAGCGGCAATCGACTTGCTCACCACTCGAGACGGCCAACGCGAAAGAAGACAAGGAAAGAAAAGTAAAAGACAAAATAAAAGCACACGGGGCATCCCCAGACATCCCGCAAGAGCGAATTATACAAGCGACATTCACTTCCTGGAATTGCCCGCGTTGTGTACGGAACAGCGGGGGGTCAGCAGGAAATGATAACCGGCGGCGACTGGGGAGCCCCCCTCCCCCCAAGAAACAAACAAACAAAAAAGACAAAGGAAAGAAGAAAACTAAAGATGAACGGCTGAAAATAATGAGCGTAATGCAGACCTGCTCGTTGGGGCGAGCATTTTTCTTTTAATCACTACCGCCGATGCGTCGCGACGCGGCTGGTTCCACGCCACCGCGAAAGAAGACCAACGGTTTGGCCTTAGTTTGGTGCAGTACGCGCTGAGCGCAAGCGACGCGAGGGTTGAACATGCCTGCAGCGACGGACTCTCTCTGCGTGATGCCACCGTGGTGTTACACGGTGGTTTACGGCACTCGGCTGCTCGCGAGAAAGAAGCGGTCTCTATTCCGTCCGCAGCGGTCACATTTTGACGAGCGATCGACACGTGGACACTGATCCATGTCAGCGGCGCACGTCTGAACAGCCTGAGAGACCGAAATTTCCGAAGCCCTCCACTATATACGGCGTGCTTCGGAACGATATCGTGTTCTTGGCCCGTAAAAGTCCAGCACCTGTGCAACTCAGAGAGCTGTACTGTATCGTAACCAACCTAACAGACCTGCATTTGAGTGCGTGGGCGTCCCAAGGGCCTTGTTCACACTTAAAGGGGTCCTGAAAAGAATTTCGAGATGCCCGTTTGTAATTTTCGCTGCTTCAATACGCATTCGACAAAGCCGATTCCGAAACATTTTGGCGAAATATTAAGCGCACATTTAATAACGACCGTTTGAATTCCCAGCGTTCTTGCGCTCCCGAAACGACTGTGCGACACTACCGGCCGGCATGGTACTATTCAGTGACGTTGCAGTAAGATACTTTTAGGTTCAAAGGTACAGTGAACTCGCGTTTGCTCTAAAAGAATCGATTTACTTCAAATCTAGAAAGAAAATACTTAAAAAAACCCGCATTTCCCCGAAGGGGAGTATGAGGAAGTGCAGCACGGGGTGATGCTATGAGGGGGCGCGCGCGACTAAACTGCAGAGCCGAGCGAAGGAGACGGCAGCGAGAGAGCACGCGCCAGCCGACCCACGGAGGTCTGGCCGTTTTTAAGTGCAAAGCACTTTTACTGATGATGATGATTAAGTGCAATTAATGATTTAAAGTGTTGTTGTCATGATGCATTTGTACACACACACACACACATTTATATATGAAGTAGGGTGAGTGCAAACCTAACGGGGGAGAGGCACACCAGCTGCATGGCGCCGTGACGTCACGGCGCGGAGAGGGTGCGAGGAGCCGGCGCGGCGCGCGCAGCCACGGCGCGGAGGCGCCAGCTGCACAACGCGCCGTGACGTCACGGCGCGAAGAGCGGTGCGGAGCCGGCGCGGGGCGCGCGCAGCCACGGAGCGGAGGGCGGAGCGCGCGCAGTCACGTGGGGCGTGACGTCGCTACGCCGTTGCTACAGACGCTCCTCTCCGCTCCTCGCGCCGTTGCTAGGGAACAGGAGGAGGAGCGCGGATGCCGGCGGAGTTTTCGGGGTCGCTTAAGAAGTGCATTCGCACTTAAAACCGTGCGGTGCCGCCATTCGGGAGCAAAGCTGCAGCACTGTTTGTTTTCGCTTGGCCTCCTCCGAGGGCTCCCCAGTCTGGGAGGCATGGTGGCGACTAACATGACGTCAACTGCAGTTTAGGGGAACGCGCGCAGTGAAACCGAAACTGCGTTTTTTATCGCTCTAGATCAACCCAGATGGTGCAACGGAACGATGCACATTGTTGATCGGAGGGTCAGGATCCCGAATACGCACTTAGTACAAAATGTCCAGAAAACGTTTCACGATCCCTTTAAGGCACTCAAATTAGTGCTTGATGAAGTAAACCTCAGTGACGGGTTTTCTTATTACTCCTAGTTTCGGCAACCGGCCTTTGGCACGTGTCGAAATTCAGTTTCCAATAATTCTGAATACTAATTTTCTGGAACAAATTTCAGCACACACACACACAAAAAAAAAGACTGGACACAAGACAAAACGACTGAACGAGCTCTCGCTACCACCGACTGGTTTTATTGAAAAAGAAATAATAAAAATTTGGCCGCGTATCTGCGTGCTTCGCTGCACATGTCGTCCAAGAACGATAGTGTTCTGCCGACTGCACTGCGTGAGATATGGACGCCCTCTGGCAGCGCCGTCGGGAAACATGAGCTTGTGCAGAATCCCTGGGCGTCTGCCAGGTCGCAGCACGAAATCGGCAGAGGCGTTTTTCGCGCATAGCGTCGCATTTTTAGCGCAGCCTAGGAAACACTAGGGTCTTTAGAATTACGTATGTATTTTCTCGTAAAGGAACACACCACCTAATATTTACGTATTGATGTTGCGCCTCAGATATGCGTAATATTTGCTTTTTTGATCGACATTGTTCACAGGTATGAACGCAGCTACCAGTTCAAGATGACTGGAGGCAAGTGCTTAAACTGAATCGTGAAACTGAAAGACAGACCGAAAATTTCTGCGTTCAAGAAATACTATCGTCTTTAATAAAAAAAAAAACGTGGAAATATAAACCCAGTGCACCGCAGGCGTACAACCGGTGTACAGAGCTTTGTTTCCTATGGTTTCCTTCTTTATATTTACATATGCATGGCAGAAAGCGCTCGTGCAGTCGTCTTGTCTTCTTGTGTCCCGTCTTGTTTTGCCGCTCAAGTTTATTCCAGACTGGGAACCAACTCCCCAAGCCAGACATTCTGTTACGTTCAAGTAATTTGGAAAGTGTGCGACGAGAAGTGTAAGAAGAAGCTGTAAGAAGCTGCGGCGGAACACATGCAGACGCCGCCACCCCCGCACAAGCAGGTGCACGCGCACGCGGTGCGGGAGGGAGCCTTATCACCCCAGCGATGCTGGAGCGCCCGCATTGGCGCTGAACGCAGGGGGCGACGGTGGGGCCGCCTGGCCTAGTGCACCATTCCCATAGTCACCTTTAGTGTTCAAAATCACGAAATTGCTTTTGATTACAAAACTGATTGGTAAAAAAGAGCGAACATTTGGCGCGAGCATGACGGCGCGTAACTCGAAATCAGCGCCGCCCTAAGATTAATCTCAAGTGAAACTGCCTCGCTAGCTGCTTGCCGTAACGCTACCAAGTGCCAACAGGCAATTAATTAAAAGTTCTTTGATGAGTCTCATATAAGCTACTGTCAAGGACGGATCCAACGTTTGTGGACCTAAGCTGCACCTGACAATACTAAAGTGTTATTTTTTATTTATTTATTTTTTTTTTGTCTTCGGAAGCTCCAGTTTTTAAGCGTTACCTTTTCGGAGAAACTCCTGGGGTGTATTGTTGCGTCCTTCGGAAATTAAGCTGAGTTGTGTATTTCCTTTTTCTTTGTTTGTTTTTATAACAAAGGGCAGCGTTTCAACGTGCGCCGCGTGTTTGAATTGGCACTCTGCCCGTATTTACAAAAGGGAGCGGCACTATATATTGTGCTCTCGGACGCTGAAGTGGCGTGGTTACGCTGCTTTTCTTTTTCCACTGTATATACAATGTGAGTGTGTGTTTTGACGTCTCGGGTAGAGGGGCTGGCAGAGAAATTGCAACGTGTGTATTTCAAAATGCCCTTTCGGCTTGACAGCAGCAGTTACAGGGGTCTGCACAGTGTGCACGTGTGTGCGTGTATGTATGTATGTATGTATGTATGTATGTATGTATGTATGTATGTATGGGTGTATGTATGTATGTATGTATGTATGTATGTATGTATGTATGTATGTATGTATGTATGTATGTATGTATGTATGTATGTATGTATGGGTGTCCGCTCGATACCCTTCGTTATGTATATTTATATACTCACTGCGGAGAGCGCGCGCTGCAGCAGTTTCTGCCCGCAACGAATTGCGGTTGCATAGGGACTTGTTTTCCTCAAAATGCCACCTGTCTGTCAATTTCAGAAAGCGCCGTGCGGACCGGACTCTCAAGCGGCGCAGTTTATTTATTTATTTTCTTTTACATTTTTTGCGTGAAGGGACATTGCTTTCCGCTCCGAATTCCGGGGCTTTTGTCTTTCGCTATCCGGTTGACGAAATATACATTCCGCTGTACATATTCCACGCAGGACTCCATCCTGGACGTTATGATCATTCGCCACAGTCGATTGCAAACTATAACAAGATTGTTTTTGCCGCTTGGCCTCGAACAAACATTCCGAGGTCATTTCTGGCGTGCCTCGTACGTTTTGTGTGTCTGCCATACCTCCCCTTTTTGTGGCCGTATAGGTACGTTCCTCCCTGTCGTACGGGTATACGGCTAAAAATCTTACTCATACTAATACAACTTGACGTTGTCATTATATTGAAATAACAAAGAACGGCGATTCTAAACATACGTTCTGCTCTGGCGGATCCCCGACAGCTTGCTGCATGCAGAACCGCTCGCTCCACCAACCCATGTACTGATGTGCAGTGTGCGTGAGCGCCTCTGTTTCTACCTTTATTCAGCGTAGAACTGCCGCCGCGTTTGTGTGGGGCCTTTTGCAGTCCGGCGCTGTTGGTAACCTGTATTCCTGTTTGCGGCATTTGCACGTTTACTTTCCGCAGGCCACAAAAACTTATTGCGCGAGCGAAGTGTCGTAGCGCGTACAAAAGCTTAATTTGGTTGTCGCATCTTCAAGCGGTGCTCGTCTCAGGTTAGGCGCCGTGGAATGGCGTCTCGTGGTGAAGCTCACCGTGTGACGGAAGGGCACTCTATAGTTTTCGCGACATAGCACATTTTGACCGGCTCGCAATTAATTTTGCGCACGCGTGGTGTAATTGGGGGCGCCAGCAGAATTGCCGACGCCTGTAATAAGTTTTGATGATCATTCGGAGCTGCGGCGAATATATTCGGTAAATGTTTGAATCAGCTGAAGTTGGATTACGATCAACACACCCCCTTCGCAATCTTTGAGTGTTTTTGACGTCATTCAAAGAGAAATACGAAATTAAGAAAACGAGAGACTCAAAAACCTGATACGAAAATGAAATAGCGCAATATAAAGCAAAAGTTTTCTTCTCTACACATAAAGTTTGTCATTGCATCCCAAATTAGCGTGAACGCTATGCTGAGTGGCACAGTCATCAGCCCGCCCGTTACAGGTACATAAAAAAAGAGAAGAAAAATAAACCAATACTTTGCGTATACCAGACTCGGGTATACACTGCATTGGTAGCTACGGGAAGTTGGGAACTATATAGGGATAACTTTTAGAGTCCAGAATATTGCAAATAATTTTCTACGTTCACTTCTGCTGTGCTTTATGAACTTTTCTGTTTATTCAACAGGAAAATACAATGATAGAAACTGTAAAAGCAACGCGCTCTTGAATATAACACTCCAGACTAATGTACGATTTCATGTACAATTATGCTAAATATGTCAAGTTACAGAAAAGAAAAAAAAAGAAATTCCCTAATAAGCACTATAAATGGGGCATTGCGTGTTTCCAGACCCCGTCATGTGGAAGGCATTGAGATTTCGTGCCAAGAAAAAAAAAATCCACGCATATCCACGGAGTGAATGATGGTGAGTGGGCGAAGCTCCGGAGGTTCATCGGTAAAAACCGTGAATCTTCCGTGACTCTTGCCCAGTACATCATCAAAGACGCGACAAACACTCTGTCTCCATCTAGCACTCTATCGCACTAGAGCACGCAGCGAGCGCCTCCGCGCCATCTATTGATCAATTCACACACTAGCTAAGCAGCACCGCAGCGCTCGGACGGACGGACGGACGGACGGACGGACGGACGCCCATATATCTGAATGGAGCGAGGATGGATGGATGGATGCTATGAGCGTCCCCTTTGTAAGGGGGCGGTGACATGTGCGCCACCAGGCTCGTAATAAGATTTAAGAACTTTTTTTTCTCTCTCTCTTAAATTTTCCTCATGCCTTTTAAATTTACTTCAATCAAATCGATCATACTATAGCAAAAACGGAAATTCATAGCCCAGTTCCCTGCCCGTTATGGCAGAAAGTCCATATTTTTCCCTATAATTATTTTTGTCCGTTCTCTCTAGTTTTCTGCCACCAGTATTCTAACCGTCACTTATTTCAATCGCGGCTATGTTCAGCTTCCCGTTGTTCGCCCTAAAACCCAAGGCTTCCTGTAGGGTGGTGCCCAAACGTACACCTGGGTGGATATTTCCGCATTCAATCAGAACATGCTCCGTCGTTTCCCTATCTTCCTCACAGCATGTGCATTTTTCTTCTTCTTTACTGAATTTCGCTTTATAAATACGCGTTCTAAGGCAGCCCGATCTCGCTTCAAACAATAAAGCGCTTCCTCTTGAATTATCATAAAATGCCTCCCTCTTGATTTCGTTTTTGCCCTCTCGCTAGTTATTCAGAGTCGGTTTTTTTTTTTCCATCGCTGCCCTCCAGTAAATCTTCTCCGCCTCTCTGACTTTTCCCTTTACGCTCTTTGTTGTCACTTCTCTTAGAGCCATATATTTACTGGTGAGCCTCCTAGTTCTCTTTCTCCACTGCGTGTCAACGTTCTTTCTATATAAATAGCGGAACACCTTCACTGCCCACCTAACCTCTTTCATATTCCTTAGCCTCTCTTCGAACCTTATTTTGCTCTGCGCTTTCCTTGCCTCAAAACTCGCCCATCCCATATCGCCCTTTACAGCCTCGTTTGTCGTTTTCCCGTGGGCACCCAACGCGAGGCGTCCCACAGTTCTTTGATTCACATCATGAGCACCGCAGCGCCATCACGCCATCTAGTGAGCACTTCACGAACTAGAGGTGGCTACTACAAACAGAGGATGGACAGACCCACGGCATAAGGAGATTCGCCCCTAAAAAAGTCCCACTCGCCTCGAAGTCGAATGTGTAGCTCGCTACACTGCTTTAAAAAATGCTGCCGTGAAAGGATTTGGAACTGCCCGGTTGTAATTTTCACTGATTCACTATGTAAGCATTCGAAATGCCCGTTCCGAAATATTTCGGCGAAATATTCAGTGTACGTTTAATAACGCCCGTGTGAAATGCTATGGCGTTCTCGCGCTCGCGAAACGACTTGCGGCAGTACAGGCCGCAGGGTACTATTAATACAGGGAGGTTTAACTGATGTCAACTGAATATATTTAAGCGTAAACGTAAAGGAGCGGAGGGAAAATTTCGAGCTTGAAGCAGACGCCGTAGAAACACAAAGGGTTACCATGCAAGGTCGGGCGTTCATATTGCATTGGCGCTTCACATCTTTGTTCGTCTCCGGCGTTCCGTAGGAACAGAGCGCGTTTACGCTCTTTTCTCCGTATACACCCGTGGGTAGGCCTTGTATTTGTTACGCCAAATAAATAAATAAATAAATAAATAAATAAATAAATAAATAAATAAATAAATAAATAAATAAATAAATAAACAGTACTAAGGAATACAGGGCCACATTTCGTGTTAGTTATAAGGACATGGTTCCAACTTCCTGTGAAACCAGGGACAGCATTTCTCGTTTCGTTGGTGTTTCGAGATTTGAGTTACAAAAACAAAGATATACCTTCTATAAGCCAAAGTGGGTGAAAGTACGATATAGGAGGAAAATAACAAGCCAAATATTGCGCATCTCGTTATACTGCGACACGTCTCGGGATACTGCCCCTGCGTTCCATTATGTTTTCGCCGATTCACTTGGCTGTCGATTTCACCGCGAATTCTAACACACCATGTAGAACTGCTTCTTGTGCTTGCACGGATTGTTTTCGGTGCACACGCGCTATGTAGCTGGCGGACCTCGGGACCACGGAGTCATTCCGCTGACTCGAGTGAGGTGATTGTCCTTATCACAGGCTGCGTACAGCACTGTGGATAATATACGGCTGTCGTTTGCAAATTTAAATCTGTAAATATATAACCCGAAAGAAAGAAATCCTCAACATTGAATGATTTGCCATGAAGACCGATCATTCTCCGCGAATGTCACCTGAAGTATACATAACCGGAGTCTCACCCACGGATATATATATATATATATATATATATATATATATATATATATATATATGACAGGGACTCCGGCTCCGGAACTTTTGGGGGGGCGGGGGCAAGTGCTTTCGTCTTTGTATGTTGCGTTTATAATTTTTGTTCTCAATATTTGTCCTTTTTTAATTTACATTACACATTGTTATATTATCATGCGTGGTTTTAATGACGTAAGTTAATTACGTTTTCATTCATTTTCGCTGTGTTAAATTTTACATATAGACCTTTTCATAATTCGCAAGTGCGCTTCTTTGCACTGCATATTTGCCCTACCAATGGCGACAGCTGTCGTTATTTAAATGCCTGTCAGAATTCAAGTTGCATATGCTGCGGCCCGTCTTTTTGGGAATGTTTGTATGAGAAGGGCTGCCGTCGACATTTTACAATGCCCCTCTGCAAGCAAATTGCGCTTGCACACGCTATTTGCCGGATTGCCCATGCCGCCATTAGTAATGCAAGCTGCATTGCAGGGAAGCTAGCTTTACAGTTAATGAAAACGGGTCTATTGGGATCTTATTCTACATTGGTATAGACTTTAAAAATGGTTGCGGAATGTTTGGAAGTACAGAACATCTGCGCAAACGACAAGAATGGTTCGAAGGCTGCGAACAATCATTTTTAATAGTTTTGCATTAGCTCCCGCAGAGAAGCACGTATGACATGACACGAGGGCACAAATGAGACACATGTAGGCAAGAAGTAGACTCTGTAGGTGCAAAAACATTACCACACATTCACGAGCGTCACGGCTGGCATGACAACAGCAGGGCGTTGGGCAGGAATGGTTGTCAAAGGAGGCCGAAACTTGCTGTTCGTTCTGCTGTTCACGCCTGACGCTTTCGATGTCGTAGACGACACTGCAGTGAGACACCATCACTCCTTTCGCGTCGTCCCGTAGTGCACGAGGTGTAGGCGACAGGTGACAGTGCCTTCTTCGTGTCTTCTTCCTGACGCTCCTCGAGTGCCATCTCGGAGGAGTCCGTGGAATGACGTCACGGACACGAAACCCGGGGTGTCTTCCATCACGAATACCTTCTGAAAAGAGCAGCGGAATCACTGATCGGGCGCGCATTATTTGATCGTTTTATTGTTAGTATATCAAATCGCTTAGGGGTTTACATCACGGCCGTATAAATTCCTACCAGGAGGTATAAATACTGCCGCCTACGGGAGCTTCTTATGTAAACCATCTTGACTATTTAGTCCACCTCTCGCACGCTAGAGTGGACGTGCGGGCCATTTCGGCGTCCGTGTAGATAACTTGCTCGCCTTTTGTTGTTGTACGGCAAATCGTAAACACCATTGCGTACTTGTCCACAATGAAGTACTCGTGAGGAGTTGAATGACCATTTAGGAAGCAGTGACATCGCACCTTGAAAAGACCCTCGCACTGTTGGTCGGTAACTGTCGCCAGATTGTAGCTATCTGCGAGGCAGTAAGATACTTCGGCGTCATTGGCATGGTGAACGAGCTCGCCTGCTAAAAAGAAAAAAAAGAAGAGCAAACGAGGAAACAAACGCCTTGCTTTTCCGTGTCTCGTGTACGACACGCTTGAAAGTAAGGCAACAACGTTTCTGAATTTCTGAAGGTACAAACACAGGAACCAAGGAGCAATTCGCCGTGGTAAAGGGCTTCGCATGAGCACAGGTTTTGGAATTCACAGGCCCAAGGCTACTACGACTGTTTGCGTTTACATATGCGAACTCATAAAGGCATCCAAGTGCAGTTTCGCAGCTCTCTTCTTGCGCACGTGGTGGAGGAGGAGGAGGTGCGTCAGCCTCCTCTGCGTCATTCGATTGCGCAGAAATGTTTTCACTTCCCTGAGTGCAATGAAAGATCGCTCCCCTGAAGCAGCTGACACAGGCACCACAAACAGGAGCTGCAGGCGCCTGACAACCGCGTTCATCATATTGCGCACACATGCAGATTTGTCTATAAATCGGCATATGTGTGTGACTAAAGTGTTGGTAAAATAAATAAAATACATCAGTGAACAAGTGATTAATAGGCAGGTGCCGCTGCAAAAGGAACCGAAACAAAAACGAAAGAAAAAGTAAATTCTTGACAAGTAAATTCTTGTCAAGAATTTGATTTCAGCTTCAACGGTGGGAAAGTGTGAGGTGACCACCGCCCCCCCTCCCCCCCTTTCCTGTTCCGGAGTCTCTGTATATAAACCCGATAGCGAAGAACAATTATATCCATCGTTAGATATGCTCCGGTGCACGTTCTTTCATCATAGTCGCATATGTGTTCCTGTTCCTGCAACCTGCGTGGATCGAGAGGGCAACATTCACTGTGGGAACACCGCGTACCGCGTGTCGACACACACGCGCGGCCTTGCGAGAACCGGAGAGGCCGCGCATGCATGCCGTCATATCCGCCGCGTGTTGAAGTGCCATTGCGCGGGCGTGAGAAGTGTGTGTCGGAACGCGACGCCTGTCTTGTGCCGTTGATGGACCCCTGTCGTCGCTGAACGCCTTGTTTTGATGGCCCCCTTCCTTTTGTTCGTATACCGTCCTCTTTGCTGACGCGTCGAAGCAGTTCGCGACAGCGGCGATGTCCGAACGGGGAAGGGGGCATCGGACGCCGATGCGTTGGCGAAGACAATGCGAAGCAAAAGAATGTTGATTGGCTTAAAACCTGTACGGGGTCTCTGTCGTGACACGGCTTCTCTCGTATTTCTTTCTTCTTTTTTTCTCCCCCCTTTTGTAACAAGAAGGACGTGATGCGTATGCGACGGCGTCGAAGAAAGGAAAGAACAAAAATCCATCGACCATTCGACTTCGTCGAGGTAGTTGACCAGCGAAATTGCTATGGGGGCCGGTGGAGCTTCTTCTTACTAGTGGTTACCTGATGTGGAATTAAACTCAATTTGTGTAACTATGTGATTACCACGTGTATAGGTTGTGCGAATGCACATATCGTTGGCTAAGGGAGCTCAAGGTCCCGGAATCGAATCTCGGCCACGGTGGCCCTATTTCGATCCGGACGAAATGCAAAAAAAAAAAAGGAAAAAAGAGAAACACCCATGTATAGTACTTATATTTAGGAAGGAAGGGAATAGTCTAGCGGGAAAAGCGGGGAGGTTAACCACTGCAGGACAACCGGTATGGTACACTGCGCAGGGGAAATGGGATGGGGAGATTGAGAGGTGAAAGGAAAGAGAGAGAGAGAAAGGAAGCGCATATTGCACATTGTCAGTGGCTCCTGCATGGTATGCGACATCACTGTTATAGTCGCTTGTGCATGTCTGTTGTCTTCAAATGCTTTCCTAGGCTTCATTGTCTGTTTGCTCATTAAGTTGTTTCTAACAAATAAAGAACGAGCCCTTGACCCCTTCCCTTTCGTTATTACATTTAGGTGCACGTTAGAGATCCCCCATGTGGTCACAATTACTCCGGAGCCCTTCACTACGGGGTGTCGCCTTACAATCCTACACGTGGCCTTGCGTGTATGTCAGTGGACGTTAAAGAACCCCAGGTGGTCGAAATTTCTGGAGACCTCCACTACGGCGTCTCTCGTAATCAGAGCTGGTTTTGGGACGTTAAACCCCACAAAACAATGGTCTCGCATGTAAAACGCGTTCAAATAACTTATATATGGTAACGTGTATTTGCGCGAACACTAGACATGGTATTTTGTGTGTGTTTAAGGTGTTCTGTTCTCGACTCCTCTATTTTGTTTAGCGCTTCTCGCTGTGATACACCGCTACTTCCTCGATATCGGGGGCGTAGGGTTTTCATTTTCCCGGAGGGGCCAAGTGCCTGCAAGCTGTCCCACGTCTTTCTCGGTGCACACACACACACACACACACACACACACACACACACACACACACACACACACACACACACACACACACACACACACACACACGCGCGCGCGCGCGCGCGCACGCACGCACGCACGCACGCTCGCTCGCTCGCTCGCTCGCTCTTCCTTAGTAACCAAACACCTTATAGGAATTCGCTTTTCTTTTCGCTTGGACTTTGTTCAACTGTTTTTTTACAATAATGCTCCAAATATCTCCTGTCCTCTTGTCCTGAGCTACGCTGCTCTCTGGCGTTAAATTTCCTCTTCAGAAGAAAGGCGGTGAGCAGTGACCCCCCCTATTCAGACTGCGCCTGTGCTGCATATGGCACATTGGATCCAAAGGTATCCCGGTAGGATGCCCTGAAAGTCGCTAGCTCCGATAAGTTATCCGCAACTGTGTCGCCGCTAGTATAGTTGCCGCCCATTAGCGTGAAAATATCCACTAATTATCCTTGTTAATTGCCACTAATATCTCGCGAGCATTGAATGTTCAGCACATATGCGTACACTCGGTTACAGTTTAGCTTTCTGAATGAAATTTGTAACGTTGTCGGAGAATTTTGCGTGATCGTAAACGCTGGTGGCGCCGCGTATTGATAGAGATTGTAGCCAGAATCACACAAAGCTGTATAATTAGCTTGTGGCGTCAAGGCGGCGACGGCGAGGTAGTCGTTCACTCTGAGCACTTTTCTTTTTTTACGAGAAGATTGTGGCAACTGAGAAATTGTGACGTATGCCCCGCGTTACTTAACGGCCCTCTATCCAGCGAAGCCGACTGGGAAGAGGCACTCCGGAGCCCATCGCTCCAGACACAAATCCAGGCAATCCAGAGGGCCCAGGAAAGGGCGGAACATCACGGTGTCCCAGCCCCGACTTGGACGCGGCCAGCGGCTACTGCGGGTCCCCGATAGGGGTTCCCGCGCAAGCTCCTCAGGATCCAATAAAGTTCATTGTCTGTCTGTCTGTCTGCGGGGAGATTTAAAAAAGAAAGAAAGAAAGCCCCAAGATGTCGTTATCCGCTCTACTGATGTCGGGAACGGCTTCCGTAAAACAAGATCCGTAAACTTAAAACTCCCTAGATGTTTTTTTTTTTTTCCGCTTTAGCGAGGAACTTCTACACGCTTTACCGTAAAGTTTACGGAAAAAGTAAAGCGACCATGTTAATATACCAAAAAAGCCCCTCTTTAAATTTGTTGGAAGAAGCACAAAATACGAAAAGCTCTGATATTGATTTTTGCCAGTGGTACTGAGTCCCGTATCCGCCAGGGTGGTTCAGTCAATGACCATAGCCGTCAGGTATAATGGACACTTGGGTCAGGTTACGGCATATGGCGCATGTTTAAATATACGCATGCAAGTGTGCTTGCATTTTTCTGCTCCTGGGGGCTTGTTGAATCCACAAAGCAAACGATAATATCAGTTTGCAGGGGAAGGACTCTATACGATTCAGAAATGCGGAACGAAATTGACCTTAGAGAAGCTAAAATACTTCGCAGTATGCAGTAAGCTGTGTGTATAATACTGATATCATAGTACTTTTATAAATTATGCACTTCAATAAAGGAAAAATTCGCAGTTTAAACATCGATTTTTTCGTGGTAACCGCATCTCACCGAATGACCCTTCCGTCTCCTGCTGCTCATTGTTTATTGTTTTCCTGCAATTCTAGGCTTATGAGGAAAAAAAAATCTGCTTTGAAACGGGCCGTTGCATTACTTTCTACAAAACTTTGCCACACCTCCTGTGGTCAAGGAAACGCAACAAATGGAAAGCGTACATTTTGCGCGTATTGTAAACAGCAACGCTATAAGGCTCTTCAAAAATCATGTACGGTTACTGCGCGCGCTCACGGCCAGCGGCGCGAAACAACTTAGTAGAAATTAAAGCGTTAAGCGGTGTGCTAATATATATATTATATATATCAACCACGCGCTTTGGGTGCACGGCGCGCTGTCATTTCAGGAAAGAAAGAAAAACGCGGCGACGGCCGCGCGGTTTTCACGCGCTCTTCCGCGGGCTCTCCAATGGCCAAATCGCCCTTCCACTCGCTACTTCCAGATGCGCATGCGCGATGTCAGGCGAGCTCACCCGGCTCTCCTCGCGGCTCGCGACACGAAGTACAGTGGGGCCGCAACTGCTCCGGACATCAAAGCACGAAAGCGGGACTGCGCAAACACTTGTTACGATCGCAGCGCCTCCACCTCCCAGCTTTCGCTCCGCTAGTTGTGAACGTTCTGCTTCACCCACGCCACCAGTGGCAGCACCGTGCAGTTGCGCGTGCCGTGGCTGATGTGAACTACTAGAAGTGAAGGTAGTGTGCTGTCGGCCAGAGGCGCAGACCCGTTACGGCGAAGCGGAGTGACGAAGTTTCCAGGAGGCGCAAACAAAGGGAGTGTTGCATATTTATGCGCTCGGCTGTTGTTCAGTGAGACTAAAAACGCCACTGTGGTAGGGTAGGATACCGCTACGTTGCCT
>CM023484.1:116614395-116708277 GCA_013339685.2 Hyalomma asiaticum
GGCCGCAACTGCTACGACATCAAAGCACGAAAGCGGGACTGCGCAAACACTTGTTACGATCGCAGCGCCTCCACCTCCCAGCTTTCGCTCCGCTAGTTGTGAACGTTCTGCTTCACCCACGCCACCAGTGGCAGACACCGTGCAGTTGCGCGTGCCGTGGCTGATGTGAACTACTAGAAGTGAAGGTAGTGTGCTGTCGGCCAGAGGCGCGAACCGTTACGGCGAAGCGGAGTGACGAAGTTTCCAGGAGGCGCAAACAAAGGTGAGTGTTGCATATTTATGCGCTCGGCTGTTGTTCAGTGAGACTAAAAACGCCACTGTGGTAGGGTAGGATACCGCTACGTTGCCTTATGTATTCAATTGAATTCGGGCACGCCTGCCAAACTCGCTCCCCGAAGGCAATTGCTGCTTACGTAGCCCGATTGCTTGAGTACCACCCCGGCGGATTTGTTTATTCGCAAGTTCCGTAGACTGTCACGCCGCCCAGCGGCCATCGCCGAACTTTTTTCAGAGAGTATCGGAGTAACGGCAGACGGCGCTTCTGTGGCGCGCTCGCTGCGACTGCTGCTATCGCTCGCTCTTCGTGTCGTTGTGCGGGGGTGCGGGCGCGGTGCGAAGCGTTATCTTTTCTTCTTCTTGCACGTTGTTTGGCGCGACATGAGGTTCAAAGGGTTTAAAAGCAATCGGATGTGTTGTGTGCCGCAATGCACGAACCGAGCCTCGGCAAGCGGCGTCAGCCTTCATTCTTTTCCGAGAGATGCGGCCAAAAAGAAAGAATGGATCGTCAAGCTGCGGATTGGAAAACCAGTCACGCCACCGATGAAAGTATGCAGCGCGCACTTCGTCGGCAGTGACTTCTTCTGGAACAACGTAGGTAAGTCTACCTTTATTGGTTCTTCTGTGGGGAATCGATGCGTTGGTTAGGAGACTGAGCGTGCGGCAGCTTGTTGCAGCAACACTGCGGTGTGCATCGGGCGCATTGTATCGTCGCCGTTAGACATCGCCTCGCCGGAAACGCCTATGTTTGCGTTTATGGCTGCGCCCCGTGTGCCAACACGTGGAAGAGCTCTAGCTGCGCATTTGTAGTCAGCACAAGAATGAGTCGTTAATACATTTCATATACTCTGGAAGGATATTATAGATTGTAAAATGCAGGCTCGCAACCTGGTGCTATAAAAATCATGAATTATTTTTAATACTTTCAAGGAAACTGTGTCGACGTAACTGTAATTTGTGTTTGATATGCAGATCGGCAGATATGGCAGCCTGCAAGGAGGCGACTGAAGTCGTCGGCTGTGCCTTCGCAATGTTTACCTGTGCGGCCTCACGATGAAAACAACTTGTTGCGGACTCAAGCAGCAGCAGAACGTAACGCACGTGCATCTGCAAGGCGTTCCCAAGGTTTGTGGCATTTAAGAACGTGTGATTGTTATAGCAGAATTACTATGTGACATTTAGTCCGTCTGTGCTCTTTATTGTAAACTTGATCTTACACGTTCAGCAATGTAATTTACTTTGTAGCTTAAAATAGGTATCGGCAGTATACTATGGCCACTAATTACCGTTTATCCCATGGTTCCAATGCTTTATTGTTGTGTGCAGGGCGTACTGCAATGACCAAAGAACCATCAGTGTGCAGCAACATCCCACAAGAAGACCAAGCGGAGGTAAGATGTCACATTCGACACATGTAGTGGGGTCCTTACTTGCCGCTATTATTTGTGTGGAGCGATTTATTGCATTGATGAGATTCCACACAGGTGTTAATACCAAGTAATGACAGCTGTGATGGTCATTTCTGTTAATTGTAGCTTATATGCATAATAGATCACTGCTGTATGGCCTAACGTGCAGTTAGTACAACATATTTAATGAAGAAACGACTTCAACACATATTTGGGAAGTGCATACATGTTTATCTGCCCAAAAATATATGTTGAACGCAGAGATTTAACAAGAACCATAATGTCAAACAATCGTATTTAGGAGACAACTTTCGTCTCATATTCTGCACCTCCCAAAGCACTTTTCTTCAGTGCACACTGCTTTATCATTTGCCATTGCACATCAGTCACTGCAGAGTTTGGTTGTCTTGATGAGTTAAAGTGGTCAAACATTTTAGCAAAGTGTGCTACAGTGAGAGCAATGTGACCATGTAACACTAAATGCAATCGTTGAATTAACATATTTCTTCTAGTGAGGTGTTGTTTTAATTATTTTAAGCTTATCCTGTTGCATCAGCTGTTGTGTGCAGCTTTTCACACATATTTCATAGCCAATGGCAGGTGTCGCTGCACCTACAAGGTGTGCCACATCATGCATGTTAAACATATTGCAGTAGCTCAAAACTCATACATTAAAGAAGAGAAGGACGAGGAGAGGCGCTGTGCAAGTTTTATCTAGCTTCTGTTTTGCTTTCAACATTTACGTTAACTGCAATATGTTTCACAGATATTGCAGGTGGCCCGACCCACCAATTCACCGGACACGGATCAGTTGCATCAGTTACCAACTTATCCAAGAAAAGGTTATACTAAACAACATCACATGCTTTTTTTTTTTTTACTGGTCCAGGTGGAGCATTTGAGGCACGAACCTCATGACTCGGGAGTTGCGGATGACACCAGACATAAAGAAGAAGCAGTGCAGGCCCTTCTTGCACTTTCTGCATGTGAAAGTGACAAGAACGTCATGGAAAAATCTGTGCAAGTGGATTCTATTTCAGCACCAACCAGAAAATTCAACCTTGCACAGTCACTTGTGACAGACACAGCTGTTAAAGCATTCACAGGTGTTCATTCAGTGGAACTCTTTCATGTCATTTGCCATGAGGTGGCCAGAATTGACGATACTGCCTCGGAAATGGCAGTATTTGAGCGTGTTGCACTTGTTCTTGTGCGCTTAAAGACCTGTCTTTCTTTTGATTGTTTAGGTACTTTATTTAATATTAGTAAAACAACCGTTCACAGGTTGTTTTACTCAACATTGCGCAGCCTTGCTGCAGTTTTGGAATGTGCTATTCCTTGGCCAACAGCTGCAGAAATTAAAAAAAACATGCCGCTTTGCTTTGCAGAATTTTCGGAGGTTCGCATTGTTCTTGACTGCACTGAGGTTGAGTTAGAAAAATGCCACTGTGCATCATGCAGAATATTAACATACTCCCACTATAAAGGGACGCACACGGCTAAAGTCCTTGTGGGAGTATCACCTGCAGGTCTCATAACTTTCTTAAGTGATGCCTTTGGCGGTAGGGCATCGGACAAGGCTTGTGTCGAAAAATCGCAGGTGCTAGATAAACTTGCAGGTTTTCAAGACGATGTGATGGTGGACAAGGGGTTCAATGTGGATGAAATGTGCACGAAGCTAGGGCTGGGTGTGATACAGCCCCCTTTCTTGCGCTCTCAGCAGCAATTTTCAGCTGAAGATGCAAATAAAACAGTGAAAATTGCGCGAGCACGTGTTCATGTTGAACGCGCTATACAAAGACTGAAAACATTCAGAGTGCTCAAGGGCCCTGTGCCATGGGAAATGACAGGGGCACTCGATCAAATATTGAGAGTCATTGGAGGGATTGTTAACCTGTCGCCACCCATACTTTCAGAAAATAGGTTTTAGGAACCTTTGCTGATTCTACTTTTTGGAATTGTGCATTGTCCATAAAACTAATGCAATTGACCTACATTAACGTGTGGATCATGTCTGGCATTCTATGGGCCAGCACCATGGTACAGTTGTGTAACATATGTTATTGTTCAATGTGAAAAAACTGCAATGTGATTATGAAGCACACCCTGTAGTGCTGTGATCGGTGTAATTCTCACCACCTGGGGAGCTGGATGCACATTTAAATCTAAGTATACAGGTGTCCACATTTCACCCCCATTAAAGTGGAACTGCCATGACTGGGATTCGATACCCTGTATTCATATAGTCATATTGATGTTTTCCACCCAACTCACATATTCGTAGTGTACATCAGTGTCTTTTGTCAATTTTTGTTAATTTTCATTTGTGCACATTGATCTGGTTCTATGGTTTTGATGCTGCCATTGGATAATCCTGTGTGTGTTATGTGTGTGGGCTTTCGCATTAATTACTTGAGTGTCCACCAACATTAGTTATGTAAATGTTTTTTTTTTTTGCCTGGCCAAAATGCCTTTGTAAAATAAAAGCTATTTTGGACCTATGCTAGCCTCTGGGTTCATTCAGTGCTTGCAAACTTTGTGTAAAAAAGTAAAAAAATGCAATTAGCTTCAACATGGACTTTAAGTAAGCAGGTGATCTTCCATTTTGCTCTTGTCGAAATATAGTCACTTTGGCTAGGAATCAGACTTATGCCCTTAAGTGTAGCAGCGTGGCATTCTACCTGGTGGGCTATTGGAGCACCTAGTTTAAAAACGCCGTTGTTTACTGGAAAGAGGTCAAATTCAAAGCATAAGACTGTTTTGCAGCAAGTCTGGTTTCAACCATAGCATGCAACACTGCAAATACCCAAGAGAATTCATGAAGATTCCTGGAGGTAACAGTAGTAGAGGGACGTAAGCAGAAACAGGCCTCCCTGCCTACATCTTTAATGTGGTTTTGATTGATCATGTAAAGCACGCACCTGGCACCTGACAATGGGCAGCATGTATCAAAGTTCTCTTATGGAGACATTACTCATACGCTCGAAAGCCCAGAAGGAGACTCACAACGTGAAACGTAATTATTACTGTGTGCAGAAAAATTTATTGCAAAAAGATGCAGTGAGAACACTGGAAATTACATGCACTCTTACAAATCATGCATTCTTGGCAATCTCTGGAAGAATATGCTTGAAATAGACATACTGCAGCTTTCGCACAAGTTCATCAATGTATGCATTGCATCGTTGTACAATGAGGATTAATGACTCAACCTTTGAATAAATCATGAAATGAGTAACGTCCAGATTCAAGATAAACATTCCAAGCTGTACTTGTGAAAAGTATGCATGCTTTTTGTTGAGTGCAAAATTCTCGCCATCGTCTTTAACATAACGAAGCTTCTTTCCCCGAACTAGCTCAGAAGCCTTCTGTAATTTCCCAAGTACTGGGCTCTTGACTTCAAGAAGAATGGCTGGTCTACCGTCCTGAAAAGAAACACCATCAGGACTGTATCCCAGCCATGGCACAAGTGGGTTCACGACGACCCCAAGTCGTGTGACAGCATTGCCAGTGCGATTGGTGTATTCTTTGAGTGCATCGGCTTCACAGTCTTTTCCATATTTGGTAGCTGCATTGCCGTGAAAAAAGCTACCTAACATGGCAGACACTTTTTGCTCCCATGTGCGGTCATCCCGAGGGAGGAAAGTAAAATATCCATGGCAAATGCTCCCTGTAATTCTAACTTTCCTAGTACGCTGCCACTTGGTATTGTCCTGGCTCCTCGTTTCCGCACATATTTCTGAAGCCTGTGCTGTCGTCACAGCAACATTAGCTGCGTAAAACTGTTTCTCTGCCTCGGTCAGATCGCTCTCCGTAAATTTCTTTATTTTGCAGAGAGTTGCATCATAAAATATTACATCATGAAACAGCATGCGTTCATATACCCTTACTCTGTCACTGCCCATGTTTTCAAAAAGTTTGTGCTCTTCATCAGAGACACTGGTTCCCGTTGCGACAGTCTCACTTTGTTGATGCCGACCCTGAAAATGCAGCGCAAGGGCACTGTGGGGTGCAGCCTCCACAAGTCGTCGTCTTATTTCTTCTTTTGTCTTGTCATGGAGATGTAGAGACGGCTGCATCTGCACATGACATAGCTCCTGGAGTTGCTTAGCTTCATAGAATGGTGATGATTTCAGTCTTCCCCAGGCCTGCTTCATATCAGTCGACGACAAAGGTTCCAAGCTTTGCAAACCAGACCTGTTTATAAAATAGTAGTCTCGGTTATTATATATGGCTGTACTTTGAGATTTGACTTGTACAAGTGAATAATCATGCGCAAAGAAACCAAGCTATGGTATTATGACTGCACTGAAAACTTGAAATATTTTTATGTCACTGATGCATGTATTTCGCCATGAGGTTTGCTTCCCTCAATCGTCTTGTGTTTTTCTGACGCTATCCACAACACATGCCCAATAAAATTTTTTTTCGGAATTTGTGTACTGTACTCAGTCTATTGTAATAAAGTATATTGAATAGTTAGCATGTTGTAATAAAAGTGCACATTTATTGCAATATACCCTCAAGTGGTTTTACAAGCCAAATCTCCATGTGGTTAAGAGGCACCGTATACTGGGAAGTTCTGATTAATTCCAGATTCCGTACCCCCAATATGCGGCCACTATGGCTTTACTGAACGGAATTGATCGAGACCTTGCCTGGGCACACTCAATGCGCATTGTTTAACAACATGCAGCGCTCACCAACTAAATGTCAGAAAAGCTTGCCTGTTCACGAGCAGGAGCATCGCGATGATGTGCTTGCAGCGCTGTGAATTTCCAGCTTTGCAGCTACAGTGGCCCTGAAAACCAAATATTTAGGATATAAAACACTGGCGCTGGCTTGAACACAAGAAGCTGTCGTGCCTCTTCACTCTAGCGATGAACAGTTGCAACAGAGTGAATAAAAGTAATGATAGTATTCTAACACAGGGATTTTTTAAAAGAAAGACGGCTGGGAAATGGCCATTTTAATAGTTCTAGCAATACGCTCATAACTCGGGACGTGAAATGAAGTAGAAAACATTGCAGAACAGAGCAAGACTTTTGGTCTCGGTACGGCACTGCACGAAAAGCACGGTTTATGGGCAGGCACAATTAACGCGAAGAAAAATAAAAACAATTCAACGTACCTTTATGGAACCTTCCCTGTCATATATGAATTCCACCTCGTGTGGCTTCTCCCGGACGTGAGACGTTTGCAGACAAAGTCCTTGCACAACGACAGACGATGCGCTGCAAGCCTTTACGCCACAACAAATGATGTGTTTGGCGTTCAAGACTGCCTCGCCCTCAATGAGGCATCGTATTCTCATTTCAGAAGCGCCTACGTGACGCATAACATCGCTTAGCGACAGCGAGTGCGGGAAGTGTAAAGCCATCGTCTAGCACCAAGCGAGAAATCCACCGATATGCAAGCCTCACATGTGCTCAGCGGCTGCTCGGCTGCTCCGATACTCTCTGTGGGCGCCATGTTGATTCGCCCTCTGCGCCCCCTACAGGCGACGGAACTTGCGAATAGCGCGCATAACAGAGCAATCTGAATGACGACAGTTTTTCCTCCAGATTTTGGATCACGAGACAACGGGCGTAAAGGCATATCGAATTAATATGCTTACTTCGTAATTTACGCTGTCGTAAGTTCTGCGCGGAAATTTTTTGTCGTAGCGCTCAACTTCACTTTGTTTTGACGAAACGTAATCGGTAAACGGTAATTCGCGTCAATTTTCGTGCTCAATGGCCGGAATCCGCTCGACATTCATGACTCCGACCACGTTACTGGTTCGCGTGTTAGTTTCCGAGTAATCTGTATGCCCCATTACAGTATGTTGCTTAGTATGATAATGACCGACCTCTTCTTGGTCATCGGCTGTCTTAAGGCCATCACATTTGTTCGTGTCTCAAGGCGAGATTTCTTTCTGTGCAAGGTCTTTATGCTGCGGCAGTATGATCGTGACATTAACTGCTTTGTTTCAAGGGAGTCTGGGCATGGGACAATTGTCACAAAGTAGAGGTTTCTTCTCCCATGGCCTGTCTTTTGGTATGCAGGTATCAGTTCTGTCCGCTGTTCGTCTCGCTTCTACACCCAGCTGCCGCATTGAGAACGTTATATACAATGTAATCACTAGCAAACCTTTTCTGTCATTTGTTAGGATATGCTCAGACCTCAATGATGTAATGTGAAAGCAAAAGCACGCTTGTCCCTTTTCCTGTCCTCAGTACCACCACAATTTTAGATATTTAAATAAATTTTAGATTTTAAAGAACTGTAATTTTACACCTATCTAGGAAAAAATGTATTCTAGACCTAACACACACCCTTGCTCTGCTATCTTTGCATCCCACAAGACCATACATCCACTCAACTTCACCCCTATCTTTGCCCATACTAACAAATTTCGATACTCTCTTGCTCTTTTTTTTTCCTCTCACGATAACAGATTGGAACAACCTGTCGCCTCATATTTTTGATTCTGGAAGCTCAAATCCATGGAAAATTATTGGGAACTGCGATTATGATCTTGTACTTTACTGTGTTATATACCTATCTGTTATTTTGCCATGCCTGTATTGTCTTTGCTCGTGTACATTTTTTCTGTAACTGCTCCACTTCTGCTTGGTTCATTTCCTGGCCTGCAGTGTTTTCTGAATAAATAAACAAATCAGTTTTAGGTTTTGTAGTGCTTTGTGTGCGAATAAAAGCATAAATGATTTTGGTTATTTTTTATATTGGGGGCTAGAGGGCGAACACTGACTTACAAGCAATGGAAAAGAAATTCATGCCGCAGCTGTCCTCATATTTGAACCCGTTCTTGAATGGACATGATTTGCCTCTCAAAACAAGGCACCACATGAACACCCAATTAAGAGATGAAATTATTACATTCTTGAAGGAAGTACACACCATCAGTTTTGGAACTTCATTGTCTTTGTTTTCGTATTGTCGGTTTACAAATCACTTGTCAAACAACTTTTCAGTGAAAACAACTTGATCAACAGTCTGAATACAGCATTCAGAAGGTGGCAGTACAAAGCTTCTGCTAGCACATTGGCGGATACTTTCCTGGAAATGCTGTTTGATGCAAGAGGCCCTGGCAAAAAAACAGATCTTAATTTCGGTTGGGTAAGTTAGTACTTTAATCTTTGCACAGCTCGGGTCATAGGAGTGTTCATAGTAAATAATAACCTAAAATTCATTGTGCACATTGGTATTTTGACTGCTCTGTGAGAACTACCATGTCTAGCATTAATTTAATGTTCAGCCTGTTTTGGATTGAGCAGGTGGTTAAAAATGACCAATATCTTACATTTTTGCTATGTTTACCTTTTGAGGCTTCCTACTGCAATATGGCATTGTGAAGGTCTCCTACGTGGTTGCTGCCGTAACATTGTGGCAGTAACTGAAGGTTAAAATTTTCTGCTTTTTCCTCCACTGATTATTTGAGAGGTGCTGCCATTTCTCTGGGCCTCACAGGAACTAATTTTAATGTGATTGAGCTCTCACCTCAGTTTCTTTAGCTCCGAGTGCACAAGGTGCTCCCGTGGCCTGTAAGCGTGACCAGTATTGTCTGCTCCATCGGATATGTTAGCCTGTTCGCATGCCGCACAGTTTGCTACAGACAATAGCGTGCTTTCTGTAACTTTTGTTTCACTGTGCAGGGAAGATCCTGACTGATTGCTTTTAACTTTCTCCAGTCCATGTTTACTGCAGCCTATTTAACACAGTAATTCATGTGGTACCTGTTTTCACATGGTTCTTGCTTGAAGATACATTGGCATTAGTGCTCATAAAAAAAGCATGTGGTTGTACGAACATGAAATTTAATTAATTTTTAATTTGATTCCACTGACCAAATAAGCCCTTGGTACGATGATTTTTAAAAATTAGTGAATTTGTGCTTGAAACAGGCTTTAAAAGAAATAAAAATAGGTAATAAAATCAAAATTGGTATCTTGCTACCCTGAGAGTCAATTATGTTGTATAACATAGTCGCGAACCATATGGAGACAGCTTTCACACCTTTTTAAATAGATGTTCACCAACGCCCTGTAAACTGGTTGATTTAGTTTGTCAGGGTGGCATACTAATGTGGTCTGCTGTTGAAAGAAGTGGTATAAATCTATGGTACCCCCAAATACAGGCGAAGCTCATAAGCGACACCAGTTTTAGATTAATATTGGATGGGTAAATAAGGTTTAATTCAACCTTTCAGATACATCTGCCAGACCATAGAATGTGATGCAACATTAAAATCTTCATCGAAAATGCATGTAATAGGCATGTAGTTATGATCTGTGAAAATCTTATGAAGCAGCCTAATCCACCAGCAGTCCTGGCTTGGCTCACTCATGCCACCACGCAGGGTATATACCTAGAGGATAAGATCTGAGATGGACACACCTTTGTTACATAAATTTTGCTCCGCAGCACAAAATTTATCACATTCTGTGACTTGAACAGTAATGTTTATACGTGGCAGTAGCATTAAAAAACACATTCTGAATATATTTGTTACAGATTTTGTTATGTTAAATGTAATAGCATATTTATAACCATTCCATATTGAGCACTCGATTCCCGCATTATCTGGAGAGGCCACTACCATGCGAGGCATATACCGCCATGTATTTCAATGTTGACTCATGTTATTTCAGAAAGCATTCATGTGGTCTTTGAGTGGAACGAGGAAAACACGGCTGGTCCTGATGGGAAAAGTATCGGAGAAGCCTGCAGAAAGTGACCATGCTTCCAACAACCCAGTCCCAAATCCTGACGCACTTCTTCAACTGAAGGTGAGAATTTCATTTTTCAAAGACGTTTAATCATTGGGAACTACTAGATGTTAGCAGGTATTTAGTGTTGTGCTGGCTGTCAGTCCAAGCATTTATGCCATTGGCCACAGCTGTGGCAAGCAAGGAATGTTAGGAATGCCCGTGCTGCAACTGAGTTTGGAAGCTGCACTTGTGTAATATATTTTGAGATTCTCGAATGAAAATGCGTTATTGGCTCTCTGCCATTATTTCCTGGGTTGTACCCCGGTGTCATTTCCTTAGCTCTAGCTTCCAGACAGGAGGATTTTCTATTTCTTTTGTTTGTGAGCTACTTGCCATCTCTTCACCTATGCTATCAATTTTCATTTATGTGCATACATTTTCTGCGATCAGGTAGATGCATTTAGCCATTTTAAGTGTTAACGTCAGGGGTTTTTCCATGGATATTACTATGTGTCGTTGTCGCGATGTCAGTGCACGATAAAGAACACCAGGTGATCAAAATTTAATTATAAGAGCCTTCCACTATGGCACCTCTTATAATTGCAGCTGGTTTTGGGATGTAAAACCCCAGAAATCAAAGATATCATCTAAGTCAAGATCAATATAGAGTCAACTCCACTGCTTGAGTAGTTGTGCAAAGATGATATTTTCTCTCATTGTATCGTTCAGTAGAATTAAAGTATTTGAAGCTATTATAGGGCCTGTTTTTGTTTCACTGGGCCATAAAGTGTCAATCAATGTTCATTTCTTTCAGCTTGCCTTTGAAGCAGAAATAAGTTTTAAAGACACAATGGAGGCTGTGGAGGCCAAGCAATGCAAAATGCAAAAGATTTTGGACTGGGGAAATCTCATGGGACTGGAAGAATTTCTTCGACCCAAGAAGGCTGATGCTGAAGCTTTTACTACAGTAAGATGGCACTTTCTTATGTCTTGAATCAAAAGGGACTGATTGAAAAACAACTTCGGGGCTGTAGTTCCCTAGACAAAATATCTAAAAAAGTATGGAAAGGTAAATTTTAGATCAGACTTTTTAAACCATGTTTCACCTGTAATTTATGTTAAGCATCATAACAGTACTGGACAGCAGATAATGGAGTAAAGAGGACATTTATTTGTAGTTGGTATGTGCATGAAGTATGAAGTGTGCAACAATTAATATATTGTTTGGTTGGTAACTAAAGATCCCTCAAGGCTGGAAAAGCCGATTTATGCTCAGGTCATTCAAACAGAAAAGGGTATTGCTTTTTCCAGAAATAAAGCAGTGATTCTGTTCACACTAAGTAATTTTAGATGCAGCATGCTCATAGATTTTTTGTGAACACTGGCACCTTTTGCAGGTTTGAAAGAAAGGAAACCAAGAAATCATAGTGAAATAAATTAGCTTTATAAAATGGGTATGGTCATGAACGCAATTTAAAGCCATTGTGTATGTAAAATTTTCTGCTTCTCTTTTCTTTAAAGGCACAAGAACTTGGCAATAGGTCTCCACCAGACCCATGCATTTCCAAAAAGAATGGCAACTTCAAAATTGCCTGCAAGGAAAACATTGTGGCTTTACCACCTGCATCATCACCTGACAAGGCAGCCATCCTCCTGTTCACTGTATATTTCATTTTAAACCTGTCATACCCTTACACTTTTCTACAGATTTTGGGACTTGTGCAGAGAGTTTTTCCGAAGGGTGAGCCATTTGACAGTGGCTTCGTGTCATTTAAGGTAAAGTCTGTAGAAAAACCTCAAGCGGTCAGGCCTGGTATTGACGTGCTAAATGTTTGGTAGGCAGAAGCAGAGTGTCAGCAGCAACACTGAACTCATGCCTTTTATGATTTTGTATCACAAAGGCAAAAGTACTGGCTGTAGGATTCAAGGCAGGCTTTCTTTTTCTTTCTTTTTCTTTATGATATCTGACCTGTATTTTTCAGGTCAGAGTTGTTTGGGTATTTAGAGATCTCTCTTGTTTTTCAGGGTTTCATACCTTTATATTTCATTGTTGCCTTGTTGACTTTTAAAAATGTGTAACATGATTCCAGATATTTTTGGGGCAGGATTTGTAAACATTTACACTAGCTTTCTTGGTAGTGTTTGGGATGAGTTATCCCAAACTACACAATGCTGGGACAAGTAACCTGCCTGGAGTGGGAGGCTTTTTCAGAGGCTTATATTGTTTTGGTCATGATTATCTTTGTATTATACTTACATCTGTGATCTGCCAACTGTATTGTTTCTAGTGCTGATGTTTTTGTTGCGATATTTGCCAGATGCTTTTGGCAAGTTTTTGTGTGCAAAGGTTTCATTCTTTATATTGGGCTTGCACTGTCTCTTGCCTTTAATGACTCATCCACTACATATTCTTCATTGGTCTTGTTTTAATTCAACTCTGTAAGCCCATTGTTTTATGCCTTTTTCGTATAATTCTTAGAGTACTGAATTCTTTTGGAACGGGGATGTGTAAACTCGGTAAATGGCAGATGGGTACTTGCGCATTTTAGTTACCTTATTTCCTGTGATAAGCCAGCCTATTTTATAGCCTTGTTTAAGGTTTCTTTTTTTCGTAGGTGACGTGCAAGTTTATTTGTATGTGGTGCACTTATGTCTTGGGCCATTTTTCTTTTTGCTTTTTGGTATTTTTTCCATGTTGACTAGTCATTTTCAATGAAATTTCAGATGAACATGTCTTCAGTGTATGCAATACTGCCACTCAATAAAGTTTACTCATCTTGAAAAGCAGTGTAATAATTTGTTTCATAGGTGTTTTAATTTTGTTTGTTTTACATGCAGCTAAAGGCCAGGACATGGTCCGGCAGGTGAAGCCAAGCTTTCTACTGCCATTCCAGGTACATCAAACCTGCTTTTATGCAGAACTTTGCTCTAATAGGCATCTGTGGGGAACTGTCAGGGACTGCACTGCTGCTAAAATTTCTGCTTTCCAATTGTTAGTATCACCGCAGGCCACATGCCAAGCCAGCTTGGCATATGACCTCAGTTTGTACTGACAGGGGAAAGCAAAAATATTGCAGAAGTGGGAACCCATAGGACAGTTTCCTAACTGTCTATTAGAACATTGTTTTATATAAAAAGCAGGTCTGAAAGTATCTGGAACGGCGTACCGGATATAGCCATTACTGTTTTATGTGGATCACCGTTCCAGTAACTGAAATGACCCTTTTATTTGGAACAGGGTTCCATATACTCTTATGTGGAACGACGATCCACATAATTGTGAGGTAAAAATAAGTGGTGCACTGTTCCATCTACTTTTTAAAGTATGTGGAACGCGGTTCCAAATATATAAGCGGAACTTTTTTGCAAAAAAGTTCCAGCTACTAAGTGGATCTTATGTGGATCCAGATTAAGAGTGTAGCTGCGACCCGCTATGTTACCAGCTGCACCATAAGGTTTAGGGTGCTGCAGAGTGGGGGTTAGTGCCAGCCCAGCTGAATACTTTCGTCCTAGGAAGAAGTGCTGGTGTCGAACATGCGTGGAACTTTTTTTTTTTTGGTGGGTCAAAGCACCAGCATTGAGTGCAACAGAGCAATAGTGCAGTAAGGTAGGCACACAGTTGTCTGCAAAGGCTTCATCAGTCTTAGCATTTAGGTCACATTTAGTTGTCGTGCATACAAAAATCAATATAGCTTGTACTTTGTATAGTATGAAGCAAATCTACCAAAAATAGTAGTGACATATCTTTCTACAGTTAAGGACAGACAGTTTCTTGCCAAGCGGCCTAACAAGGAGGCCCCACTGCCAGTGATCATGACGTCGACAACATTTTATTCAACATTTCATTGAGAGACTAACTTATGGAAGTTTTAAAGAAAAGAGATTTGCGAGAGAAATAAAACCACAAATATTCAAAAGCAACTGCAGAAGAAATAATTTAAGTATATCAGGAACTTATTACCGACTAGAGGCTTACAGAAAGAGCACTAGTAACAATAATCAAAAGCCAAACGACTATGCACTTTTCAGCATGAGAGCAGCGCATCCTGTTATATGAGCACAGACAGCATAATGGATGACTGTGTGATAGCCGCTTGCAGTCATGTTATGCAGTATCTTCACCACATGAAATCAATGAGTATAAACAATAGATAGGTATCAAATTGAAAATTTGCCTAGGACATCAGCTGATGTAAAGAGGCAAGCTTCAAAAGACTACCAAAAGCATCAATCAAGTGACAATTAATACTGACCAAAGTGACCTTCAAAGAAAGTATCGCATGAAATATTAACATAATGGTTATAATGAGCAACATCACAATGCAGTTCACAATCTGTCACAGCGAGCAACGTTACATCGAAGCAACCTCAGTTTCATAATGAAGCTACATACTCGCGTACTTGAAGTCCAATACACTGGAGACAGGTAGAGAGGGTGGCCTGATCTAGTACGCCCCGCGCCCCGGCCTTCTACTCTACTTCGGGGACAACGCAACAGGGGAAGAAGAGTGATGAAGCATGATAATGGGGATATGAGTGATCCGTATATACATAATAACACATGACTGCTTGCGCAAAGGGGACATGGACGCTAGTAATCATGTTTCATTACGCTAGATACGAACTAGCCCAACTTATGGCAGCTATTCACTTCTTCAAAACAATGTGCTGTGACGCGGAAAATGTCGACTCGGCTCTCTTGACATAAACACTGGTAATAGTCAAACCCCAGCACGCGTAACTGGGACCTCGCCTCTACTTGAAACGGGACAGGGGCCGCCATTAGTCCGACGAATATGCTGTGCAGGGGAAAGCACTCGAGGATTATGATAAAGGTCTAAAAGTCGCATAATGGAAAGAAGCCACATTAGTTGCATCTAAGTTTAATAGTCTCTTTTCATAATCCGCAACTTTGCGCAGTGGTACCAAACGTCTAGCATCCAGTCCATTTCTATTGAAAAAATGACCTTGTAGCATTAGGTAATTCGGTATGGTCGCCTATTTCGGGTGAAATACAGCTTTCATCTATTGCTTGTACTCCCATATCAGCCAGCCTAGTGGCCGCCGTCTACTGCTGTGGCATGAATGGGGGACATTCGCGAAATACTATGTGTTCTAGTCTCTGATACATTAGACAGCACTCACAGTTCGAGGTGTACGCGCGACTGAAGAGGTGCGCGTAGTGCCGAGTTAGGTCGGCGACCAGGTGAAACCTGCGCAGTGTACTGGCACCGCTGCCGTTTATTCTACCCAGGAGGAAAAACTCGTGTCACTCTATTTGCCGCAGATGCCTGCATAGGTCGGTGCACTCATGAGTGCACTCACTCGCACTCATTTCATAGACATGAGTGCGAGTGAGTGCCAGCGAGTGTAAGTGGAAGTGAGTGCGAGTGAGTGCCAATTAGTGTGAGTGGGAGTGCGAGTGAGTGCCAGTGAGTGTGAGTGGAGGTGAGTGCGAGTGCGAGTGAGTGCCATTGAGTGTGAGTGAGTGCGAGTGGGAGTGAGTGCGAGTGAGTGCCAATGAGTGTGAGTGGAGGTGAGTGCGAGTGAGGGCAAGTGAGTGTGAGTGGAAGTGAGTGGGAGTGAGAGTGAGTGAAAGTGAGTGTGAGTGAAGTGAGTGCGAGTGCGAGTGAGTGCTTGTGAGTGTGAGTGGAAGTGAGTGTGAGTGCGAGTGAGTGCCAGTGAGTGTGAGTGGAAGTGAGTGCGAGTGCGAGTGAGTGCCAATGAGTGTGAGTGGAGGTGAGTGCGAGTGCGAGTGAGTGCAAGTGAGTGTGAGTGGAAGTGAGTGCGGATGCCGGAAAAATTAGGGTGAGTGAGTGAGTGTGAGTGAGTGTTCTCCTACACTGCCGACCTATGATAAAGGCATCCAAGCGCAGTTCCGCAGCTCTCTTCTTGTGCACGTGGTGGAGGAGGAGGAGGTGTGTCAGCCCCCTCTGCGTCATTCGATTGCGCAGAAATGTTTTCACTTGCCTGAGAGCACTGAAAGATCGCTCCCCTGAAGGAGCTGACACAGGCACCACAAACAGGAGCTGTAGGTGCCTGACAACCTCGTTCATCATATTGCGCACACATGCAGATTTGTCTATAAATCGGCATATGTGTGTGACTAAAGTGTTTGTAAAATAAATGAAATACATCAGCGATCAACTGCTTAATAGGCAAGTGCAGCTGCAAAAAGAAACGAAAGAAACGAAAAAGAGAAGAAAATTCTTTTCAAGAATTTGGTTTCAGCGTAAACGGTCGGAAAGTGAGAGGGCCCTGCCCCCTCACGAAAATAATGGGAGGAAGGGGGGGGTGCGACCGCCCCCCCCCCTCTCCCTTTTTTTTTTTTCAGCAGTCCCTGTATATAAACCCGATAACGCGGGAACAATTATATCCCGCGTTAGATATGCTCCGGTGCACGTTCTTTCGTCATAGTTGCTTATGTGTTCCTGTTCCTGCAACCTACATGGATCGAGGGGGCAACATTCACTGTGGGAACCCCGCGTACCGCGTGTCGACACTCACGCGGCCTTGCGTGAGGCGGAGAGGCTGCGCGCGTGTGCCGTCATATCCCCCCGTCCCCACCTCCCGCGTGTTGAAGTGCCATTGCGCGGCCGGGAGACGTGTGTGTCGGAACGCGACGCCTGTCTTGTGCCGTTGATGGACCCCTGTCGTCGCTGAATGCTTTGTTTTGATGGCCCCCTTCCTTTTGTTCGTATACCGTCCTCTTTGCTGACGCGCCGAAGCAGTTTGCGACAGCGGCGATGTCCGGAGGCGGGGAAGGGGGCATCGGACGCCGATGCGTTGGCGAAGACAGTGCGAAACAAAAGAATGTTGATTGGCTTAAAACCTGTACGGGGTCTCTATCGTGGCACGGCTTCTCTCGTATTTTTTTTTTCTTCTTCTTTTTTCTCCCCCTTTTTGTAACAAGAAGGACGTGATGCGTATGCGACGGCGTCGAAGAAAGGAAAGAACAAAAATCCATCGACCATTCGACTTCGTCGAGGTAGTTGACCAGCGAAATTGCTATGGGGGCCGGTGGAGCTTCTGGTTACGTGAGTGGCTACGTGATTTGGAATTAAACCTTATTTCTGTAACTATATGATTACCACGTGTATAGTTTGTGCGAATGCACATATCGTTGGCTAAGGGAGCTCAAGGTCCCGGAATCGAATCTCGGCCACGGTGGCCCTATTTCGATCCGGACGAAATGCAAAAAACAAAAGAAAAAAGAGAAACACCCATGTATAGTGCTTATATTTAGGAAGGAAGGGAATAGTCCAGCGGAAAAAGCGGGGAGGTTAACCACTGCAGGACAACCGGTATGGTACACTGCACAGGGGAAATGGGATGGGGAGATTGAGAGGTGAAAGGAAAGAGAGAGAGAGAAAGGACGCGCATATCGCACATTGTCAGTGGCTCCTGCATGGTACGTGACATCGCTGTTATAGTCGCTTGTGCATGTCTGTTGCCTTCAATTTACTTACATTTAGGTGCACGTTAGAGATCCCCCATGTGGTCACAATTACTCCGTAGCCCTTCACTACGGGGTGTCGCCTTACAATCCTACACGTGGTCTTGCGTGTATGTCAGTGGACGTTAAAGAACCCCAGGTGGTCGAAATTTCTGGAGACCTCCACTACGGCGTCTCTCCTAATCAGAGCTGGTTTTGGGACGTTAAACCCCACAAAACAATGGTCTCGCATGTAAAACGCGTTCAAATAACTTATATATGGTAACGTGTATTTGCGCGAACACTACACATGGTATTTTGTGTGTGTTTAAGGTGTTCTGTTCACGACTCCTTTATTTTGTTTAGCGCTTCTCGCTGTGATACACCGCTACCTCCTCTATATCGGGGGCGTAGGGTTTTCATTTTCCCGGAGGGGCCAAGTGCCTGCAAGCTGTCCCACGTCTTTCTCTTTCTCGGTGCACGCACGCACGCACTCACTCACTCACTCACTCACTCACTCACTCACTCACTCACTCACTCACTCACTCACTCACTCACTCACTCACTCACTCACTCTCCCTTAGTAACCAGACACCTTATAGGAATTCGCTGTTTCTTTTCGCTTGGACTTTGTTCAACTGTTTTTTACAATAATGCTCCAAATATATCCTGTCCTCTTGTCCTCAGCTACGCTGCTCTCTGGCGTTAAATTTCCTCTTCAAAGGAAAGGGGGTGAGCAGTGACCCCCCTATTCAGACTGCGCCTGTGCTGCATATGGCACATTGGATCCAAAGGTATCCCGGTAGGATCCCCTGAAAGTCGCTAGCTCCGATAAGTTATCCGCAACTGTGTCGCCGCTAGTATAGTTGCCGCCCATTCGCGTGAAAATATCCAATAATTATCCTTGTTAATTGCCGCTAATATCTCGCGAGCATTGAATGTTCAGCACATATGCGTACACTCGGTTACAGTTTAGCTTTCTGAATGCAATTTGTAACGTTGTAGGAGACCGATGGTTTTAGTTTGTCATGCAGACTTCTTTACGCTTACGGGTGGCCGGTTACCGGAGAATTTTGCGTGATCGTAAACGCTGGTGGAGCCGCGTATTGATAGAGATTGTAGGCAGAATCACACAAAGCTGTATAATTAGCTTGTGGCGTCAAGGCGGCGACGGCGAGGTAATCGTTCACTCTTAACACTTTTCTTTTTCTACGAGAAGATTGTGGCAACTGAGAAATTGTGATGCATGCGGGGAGATTAAAAAAAGAAAAAAGCCCCAAGATGTCGTTATCCGCTCTACTGATGGCGGGAACGGCTTCCGTAAAACAAGATCCGTAAACTTAAACTCCCTAGATATTTTTTTCCGCTTTAGCGAGGAACTAGACGTTTTACCGTAAAGCTTACGGAAACAGTAAAGCGACCATGTTAATATACCAAAAAAGCCCCTCTTTAAATTTGTTGGAAGAAGCACAAAATACGAAAAGCTCCGATATTGATTTTTTCCAGTGGTACTGATAGTCCCGTATCCGCCAGGGTGGTTCAGTCTGCTCAGGAACGCACCAATAATTTTAAATAACCGACTGAAAGGCGTATTCAAACTGAAACCGCTTCGTGCAACGTATGCGATGACGTCACAGCCTTCCCGCCACCAGAAATATGGACCTGGTGCCAGAAAAATGACATTGGCGAGATCATTCGACGTTGTATTGGGTTATGCCAGCGTTTCTGAACTTGACAGCGACGATTTGAACACGTTTTGCTTTTGATGTCCCGCAGGCTCGGGTAGGCAGCATTGAAGGTTGTTGTTGTTTAAAACTTTATTGAGGTCCTGGAGAACGTTCGGTGGGGGAACCCCGAAGGGGCGCCCCTGTCTACGTTGCGGGTCGCGCGAGTACCGGCACGGGCAAGCCGTGGCCTGCCGCCCTGACACACGCCTCCTGGACTGCCCGTTTCTGCGTGAAAAGATCGCCGCTTCTAAGCGATTCCTCCCACTGCGCCAGAGAGGAGAGCTGTGCGCCGGTAAGCGCAGTGCACTGCCATAGCATGTGATCTAGTGTGCTATTATCATGGCCGCAAGCAGGGCATCGCGGATCAATTCCTTCCGCAAAATGAGCAAATTTGCTGCGCGAGGGAAATGACCCCGTCTGCAACATACGAAAGGCCATGGAGTAAAGCCTGGTTAACTTAGGATGAGGATAAGTCCTCCGCGACAACTGATAATGAGTCGTGACCTGATTGAATGTGATCAAAGGATCTTTAATGCTCCCAACGCAACCTCCGTCTAAACTATAAGTATACATACATAAAAAGTATACATACATAAAAACTAACACGAACAATAAAGTAATAAAGGGTATGAAAAAGTAAATAACAACGTATAAATAATGCACAAAATCGCAGAAATGTAATTATAAAGACAAAACTACAATAAAAAGGAAGGCGTAACAAGAACAAGCGAGGCTGAACATTTATATGCTAAACAATCCTAAACATAGTCAAGTAAGCGAGTTATACAGCGTGCTCAAACAAATCACTATTCAAACACCAAGATGAAGCTTTAATTTATATGCTAAATTATATTTATATGATATATTTATATGATATGTGAGTAAATTCTTCGTGGTTTTTTATACAGACAATATCGTTGGGAAGTTGATTCCAATGATTAACAGCAAGAAGTAATGGTGAATGTCAAAACAGGTTTGTTCGGGCAAATAGAGGTTCTAATTTGAATTCGTGGTCCAGACGAGCGAATATTCGATGAGCAGGTTTAATAAGTGCAGACAGTTGCGAATCGTTATGGTAGAGATTGTGAAAAAGAGACAGAAGGGGGGGGGGAGAACAGTCTGCGTGACTGCAGAGACGGCAACTTTAAAGACTTTTTTAATTTCATTTATGCTAGAAGTTCGAGAGTATATCTTTGTTATGAACCGGGCACTTTTGTTTTGAAGAGACTCTATTTTATTTATGAGGTAAGCCTGGTGAGGGTTCCATATTTGGGAAGCATAGTCAAGCTTAGAGCGGACTATAGTGTATTGTAAGCTAAAAGTTTAGTATCAGAATTGGCGAAATGTAAGTTACGTCTGATGAAGCCGAGTGTCTTATAAGCGTTGCTAGTGACAATGTCAATGTGTAGGTGCCATGATAGGTCACTCGTTAAGTGAACTCCCAAATACTTAAAATTGGATACATTTTCAACTTGTTTGTCATTCAATGTGTAGTGATTAGTTATTGGTGTTTGTTTTGTAGTAAATGAAATGACCTTTGTTTTGCTCACGTTGACTTCCATCTGCCAGTCCTGGCACCACTTACCTAATATGTTAAGGTCATTCTGCAAATTATTAGCATCTTCACTGTTAGTCACCTTTCTATATATCACGCATAAAATTGTCACGCATATATATGGTTATATGGTTAAGGCGCGAAATAAAAAAAATATAAATGAATCGACGTGTGACCGCCACTACGTTTTTAATTATCAGCCACTGATAAAATTAACGAAAATGAGCGTTTAGATGAACGCATTGGCAAATGAGTTCTACGCAAACCTGCAAGGTGGAGTAGCGCAGGGTAAAGGAAATCAGTATGGATTTCTTGTACCCTTGTGCTACAAATGGGTGGATGCTAATTTTCACTTTAATAATAAACGCCTTGTTACGATATATATATATATATATATATATATATATATATATATATATATATATATATATATATATATATATATATATATATACACAGCAGGCCCGTAGCCAGAAATATTTTTCGGGGAGGGCCCACTTGCTGAAGGACATGACTATTTGAGAAAAACATCTGTTTTCATTACTTATTTTCGGCAAGAATTGCAGTATGTACAATTGTGCATTTTTAAATGCAACGTAAGTAATAGGCTTAAATGTTACGTTATTAGCACCTCACGACACTTCGCCCCCACCAAAATTTCGGGACGGGCCCCTAGGGCCCTCTCCCGGGCTACGGGCCTGATATATAGAATGTTACACATGCCGGTATCTCACTGCGAGACACCACAGCAAGTCGGCATAACTTTTAGGGACCTTACGGAAACTCAGGCGATCTTTCAGAGTCCACGGATGTTAAGAAAATTTTCAGTATATGTTCTCAGTAGTGTACTATGTGCCATGTCAGACACATGCAAGCAATTTAGTATTCCTGAAAATGAAATTTAAACGTATTAGCGGATTCCCATCTGGGTCACCCTGTATTTTTTGACGTCGTTACCTTCAAAGCTGCCTATACCTGAGCAGGCGAGCGGCGAAGAGCAATACGGCGACACTTCGACGCTCAAATGATCGCTGTCAAGCTCAGAAAAGCTGGAAACTCAATATCGTCGGCTGGCGTCGCGTCTCTTCGTTTTTTTCTGGCACCGACTGCATATTTCTGATGGTGGGGAGGCTGTGATATGTCATCGCATACGCTGCGCGAAGTATCAACCAGTTTAGGTTTTTGTTGAAACAAATTGTTCATTCGGTTATTTAAAATTATTGGTAACTCTCTGAGAAAATTTAAACTCTGGCTTAATCAGTGGTATTAGAGAACGGCGAAATCAAAATATGGCGAGAAGACCGAAAGGGCTCCCAGAGGCAGTGGAGTATATTCTTCAAAACTAAAATAGTTGTGATGATATCATAAATTCACTATGTATATATTTCGCATACGTAATTAAGATAAGTAACCGGTTTAATTCGCACAGTGTCCAAAGACCGATACGATGAAACGTTGAATCAGTTGTTACGACTGTTGTAAAGAGCGTCATGAACGCACACACACTTCAAAGTTTCCACATTACGTGCAATGGGAATGTGTTTATTGGCGTCCGTGTGATCGTTTCTTTACTGCCCAGCAGCATGCGTCGCCATGAGGCTTCTCCCAATGTCAAATAAACATCAGTGCACGCTTTTCTTTGACACAGAAGAGGGCTGAGCCACTCTAGATGTATACTGCAGCGGTTGAAAATTCAGAGGGCGTTCGCCACAACGGATAAGTGTATAGCTCTGACGGTCTGCCGACGCAAGGCTCTTTTTCACTGCGCGCTGGAGTGACCTGACGCTTCTTGACTGACGGCTTCAGTTTTTCGAAGGAAAACAAACAGCCTGCGGTGATCTTTTCGAAAACAGTGTAAGCGAAAGCCAGAAGGGAAGCAAAGCAAAGCGCTCTTAAACTGGCATCTTAAACGCGCAGTGTGTATAACTCGGTGCTGGGGATAGGTGTTTGAACGCACTTTGCACCCATGGGCTAAATATAGCTGCTGTATACCGGGTTGATGTTTTTGTCTCGTTTCAGTGCTCGGACGATCCAAAGGGTAAGAAGTTGGTCCGGCGTCGCTTTCGTGTGTCCACTGTGTTTTTGAGTGTTTGCGCGAATGAAGTGCTGCGCGTCTGCGAATGGCGCAGGAAGCGTTAGAAGAAAACAAGCTATATAGATAGGGAAGGCGCGGGCCCTCCGTTTCTGTCAATGGGGCGGCAGTGCGCGGGTTCTCTCGGTAGTTCGTTTTCTGCGTTTTGTCCCCTCGGTTTTCTTCTGGGCTAGTCTGTCGCCAGCTGGCCCGACTGTCCACATTAGCGAACTCCATTTCTGGGATTTGGGATTTTGAATAGAGCGCGATATACATTAGCGAAAGCGATGATTGTATTGTGAAATGGAATATTTTAATTTTGAAACCAAGTGCAGTGCAATACAACTTAAAAAAAAAAAAAAAGCAGTTGACAACAGGGGCACGGCCGCGCGTGTCGATGTTACCCGGCCAGCCAGTCGCAGAAGCATGGACAAAATGGCTGAGTACGTGTTCCACGTTAAAAGACCCCGGTGCATGTATATTTCAGGGGTTTATCCAGAATTTCGTTTTTCTTTTTTGGCGGCGGGGGGGGGGGGGGTCTAACTGAGGGTGTATTGGGGGGGGGGGGGGGAGCTGTTTATAAATCCCTGGTATAGTTCATTTCGCTTCCGAGGCCTTTTTCACGCATGAAACCTCGCTGAACTGAGTTGAAAAGCTCGGCTGGGAGCGCTTGTGGCACGTCGTGTTTTTGCGTCGCGAGCGTTTCATTTCGGCTCAACAAAGAATTCGGCTTTCCATGTTCCACTCTAATAATCGAATGAAGACATGCAAAATTACGCACTTTCCTTTGATTTTTGCCATTATTGCTTTATTTTAGTCGCGTGCAAATTTCGAAATAGTAACTATATTTGCAGCCTCGCGGAGGAACAGTGGCTGGCGGTTAGGAGGGAGCGGGAGGGGCCTTTACTGCTGATTTGAGTTGTATATCCGACCATAGAAGGTTTCTATGTGGTCCGTTTGGTAATAAATGAACTGTTGTTTACATAAACTGGTTGTCCCATCGCCGGCAGTATACTATAAGTGCCGGTCTTTCTCTCTGTCGAGGATTAAGCTCTGTGATGTTCGTTTCTGTTATAAAATATGGTGCAATTAACAGGAACGTCTCATACCGTCAAATTAAGTTACACGGCATAGCATCAAATTAACATATTAATTACAAAGTGCTGTAACCCCAGTGTTCAAATACAAAAAGAATCATACTCTACTGTCTTTAATAGTGGACGTTGGAATGGGATACCAATATAATAATAATAATAATAATAATAATAATAATAACATTAATAATAATAATAATAATAATAAGTGATGAGGAAAGCTATGGGTAAAAGCTGTCCTTTGTGAAGGCAGCTTGACAAAGGCCCATAGCCTAGTTTGTACACTACACTGTGCAGTTCCGATTATTCAATGGCATGCAGTATCGAAAAAAAAAAAAACTTGGAAAGAAAAAAGACAACAAGGCGAACATAGGACACCTTATACTAACAAACAAGCGAACAACAACAACAAAAACAAATAACTCTGCTCTAATTGGTATCGCCTGTAACTTATTTATTGGGCAGTGTGGGGAGAGTAATTTATCTTTGATTAGTTTATGTTAGGTGTTTTTATTTTCGACGCATCCTCATTTCGTTTATTGGGCGATGCAATATTTGGCTGCATAGCGAAAAGCTCATTGAAAAGAAAATGTCCATTCGAAAGGCTATGCGATTCGTATTCGCACGAATATACGAGAAACGGAAAGTGACTGTAAAGCGGAACGCCCGTTTGAGAGCTCCCATTAGTCGCCGTCCCCAAATGCGCTCCCTGGATACCATATAAAATTTTATATTGCATTCAGTGTCTTTGGACAAATTAAGGCTTTCGGCGAGCCTAAGGATAATTCTTGAAAATCCTCAGCTGTGGCTCGAGAGGCGTACAGGCGAAACGTACCTCTGGTAGTGGAAGCAGGGACATAGCAATTCGAACCTGGAACCTTTAGTAAGTCAACATTCATTTGTGTGTGACCCACACCGGAATATCCAATGCGAGTGTGAGCCTCGCGTTATATGCTATTGTTGATCGCGATGTAAGTGACGGCCAGTTCATATGTTGTTTTCGTGACCCGTCGTTCATGTTGGTCATAGATTCATATCGTATACCATGCTAATTCTGGTATGCATACAAAGTGAACCACGCACGGGTTTTCGATTTTGTGCGCCGCACTTCTGTACAGTATTTTTCTGGCACCGTTTTTCTTTTCTTTTTCCAGTGCCACGTCCTTCGTATGAAACGGAAGGCTTTCGCCTTAAAACATAGGTCACTTCTCTGCTGACTTCACTGACGTTGAGTGGTGTGACTTGAGCAATGGCGTTGCTATAGGCAACGATGTTTGTACATAGATCACTCTTGCCTTCTCAAAGAGCGGCCGTGCGTTCCAGCGTGAGCTTGCGAAGCTTTTATTTTCCAAATGCAAATTCTTTATTTTTCCAAATGTGATCTTAGGGTTGCGGGATCGAATCCCTGCCGCGGCGGCTGCGTTTCGGTGGAGGCGAAATGTCGAGGCCCGTGTGCTGTGCGATGTCAGCGCACGTTAAAGGAAACCCAGGTGGTCTAAATATTCGTAGCCCTCCGCTACAGCGTCTCTCATAATCAGAGCTGGTTTTGGGACGTAAAACCTCAGCGATCAAGTTTTCCAAATGCATTTGGAATGGGTTTCAGGGCTAAAAGCTGCGGTCTGCAACTTGACAGAGGCCCGGAAAGCAAAAACACAAGGCAGGGCTTGTGGCGCCCGACCTTAAAGTAAATGCTAAATATTGAACAGAAACATGTCAGTAATCAAAATATCATTCAACTAATATGTCATCAGAATAGTGAACAGCGAAACAAAATGCTGAGCAGCATTAACTTTACACATAATACAGCAAATATGTTGCTGTAATAAATATGGCACGTAAGATAACGAAATGCAGTTACCTCTCAGCGTACCTCTTGTTGCGTATCGCGCCTCGTATCGGTGTCTCACTTTTTATCACCAGCGCCATCACAGTGGCTCCAAACCTCTTAGGCTTGCTGCCCGTGTGCGTTGAGCGAGTGATTGTGTGTGGGTGCCTATACGGCTCGGCTTATCGTCGCGTGGCCTCTCCTCGAATCTTGCCGACGTCAAATCGGGCGCACATGGAGCATGTGTTATCCTTTCCCCTCGTTAGGACGAGGAAGGCGCCTTGCGAAAATTGTTGGTTTCCCATGGTTTTCCCACGTTGTAATTGTTGTTGTTGTTGTAGCCTCTATAATTGACACCTATGTACCACGAGGGGGATTGACCACACTGCAGGTAATGAAGCGTATGTGCCAAACCAGCCACGTGCAACGTGTTCACTTCGTGTATATCTAGTGCTCGTCACTGATTGCGGTGAAGCTGAATTATTTACTGGGAACGCGCTATTATTACCTATATATACACTTCGTGAGTTGGCCGCTGTTGACCCGAAAGACGCGTGTTCGATCCCGGCCGCGGCGGTCGCATTTTCGATTGAGGGAGGAACTGTGGCCTATATATAGTCAAAATTTCCGGAGCCTTCCACTGCGCCGTGCTTCATAAGCGTATCGCAGGTGTGGCTTGTAAAACTCGAGCAGTTATTATTACTTTAGAATTTAGCGAAATTTCCGTCCAGTCGATCAACGGATAAATTCAACGATTTGTGAAATAAAGCAGATTTATTTCGCTCTTACACCGTGACCCCTGTATGTGAATTAACTAATGACTACCTGCACTTCGGAAGGTCACCTTACTGAAAAGTCCAGCAAATATGCACCTTGTCCCTCCGAATGTCGCCGTTTGGGTGAAGACGCAGATGTGATATAGCTCGTGTACAGCACATGCTTGTGTCTTGGTGTGACAGAAGAATGCATGACATCGAACTACTAGCTCTTTGAGTTGGTTTGTCCATATAAACATCGCAAAACATTCTCGTTCTTCCAGGTAGCCCAGGGAGTCCCCGCCCGACGTAAACACGGAGTCGACGGGGTGCCCCGCTGAGGAGCAGCAGCCATGTTTCCCTGGAAGAAGGCCAAAGACAAGGAGGACAAGTCCAAGCGGCGCGGAGGCGGCGGCGACGACAAGAAGTCCTCGGGCAAGCTGTCCGGCAGCGAGGTCCGACGACGGAACCTGGTCATCTCCGGGCCGATCCCCGCTCCGGGCAGCGGGCTCGTCTCGCCGCTCGCCGAAGAGGAGGACTTCTCGGACCACAGCGGCGGCGGCGGAACGCTGCCCCACGATTCCACATCCCCGTCGCCCGTGCAGCAGGACGGCCACAACAAGAGGCCCCCGCCGGTGCCGCCCAAGAAGCCCGCGGTGGCCCGGACTCTGAGCGTGCCCAAGTCGAAGCCCCCGGACAGGCCCGCACCACGGTCGACGAGTTTGACGGCTCAGCCTCTGGTCGACGCCTTCAAGACGGCGGTTCGCAACGGCCATCCGCCGCCAGAGGCCGAGTACGGCGAACTGCAGCAGCGTTTCGCGGCCATCCGGAGGGCCTCGGCGACCGCGCCGACGGGTCCCGGACAGACGGTGCGCAACTGGCCCCTTCCTCCGATCCGCACGGCGGCCCGGTGTCCGCAGCCGCGCGTGCTGAGCGTGACGCGGCAGCCCTCGGGAGACTTCGGCTTCTCGCTGCGGCGCTCGGCCCTCTCCGACGGTCTGGCCGCCGGCGAGGAGCGCCGGCGCACGCTCATGTTCGCCGAGCCGAGCACGCTGCCCGCCGCCGGCAGTGGCGGCAGTGCGACGGGACTGCTGCCGGGCGACCGGCTGCTCGAGGTGAACGGCGTCAGCGTGGACGACCGGTCGCGCGAGGAGGTCATCGAGATGGTGCGCTCGTCCGGCGACCGAGTGCTGCTCAAGGTTCAACCGCTGCCCGAGCTGTGCGAGATCGTGGCCCGCGTGGCCGGACCCGGGGCTCCCCTGCAGGGGGCCACCCTCGGGGTAGCTGGAGGGGGCAACCGGACCCTGTCCCGAACGGGCAGCCGCCGACACAAGGCACTCGGGGTGAGGCTTCGCTTTTGCCCACTCTTTGCTAACGCCCAGTGTTGTGAGAGCAGTTGTCAGGGAGTACATGTCTAAATGTTACTGTTGCGAAACCCTCTTCTCACGTGACCCCCAAATTAATATTTTATAAGCCTGAGGATGCCAAACCTTCATTTTCTCTTGGTTTGATGTGCCCTAAGTCAACCCTACAACCCTGTGCAGTGAAAACATCTCAGTGAAAATTGATGCCGGGCTTATTGGTCATGACCCATTTGGTGTTTTTCTGTTCCCAGTGCCTTGCATAAGTTCAGGCAATTTTGAATGGTATATAGTAGCCACCATCGATACTGACAGGTTAGGGCATGCAACCTGTCATGTTGATGTTTTACCACACTTTGAGGAGCATCCATCTTTGCTGTATGCAGTGCATGCACATTATGCACATGCTCTTTGTGTATATGCAGTGCTTGACGGGGATGTGTTGGAAGGCGAATTTTCTTGGTGCGCAGCAGTAACACTTCTCTGTCAGTAGGAAAAATCAGTCCGTACACTGGTAATGGGGCTCATGCTTCAAATTTCAGTCACCATATGCCTTGTTGAACTTGCAATTTGCACGATAGCTGTAGCATTCCATCAAACTCCGTGAAACAAGTAGCAAAGTGCCTTTGGTTTATGAAGTGATTGAATGCTCCTATGGTTCTTGCACACACATCCACCTTTCATAATGATGTATGACATTGTTCTTGGGTACATGCAGCTTCGTTGCATTTCTGCAAAAAGTCCACAGGAAATTTGAAACACCGTGAGTACTAGGACAGTGGAACCAGACTGGTTTCTTAGGTGCACAAGAATCCTTATAAGGCTCTTGCACCTTATCACTCACACATGTCTCTCATCTCATTCACACCTTCTTAAAAAAAAAAGATTATCCCACATATAGCCAACTAAAGGAAGTAAATTTGGGCAAGTTATGCAAAACACGATAAGCAAACCCCCTTTCCAGTGACTATGCTTTCATATCATTCATTTGTGGACATCTGTTATGATCGTATATGTGTCAGTGCGCAGCTGTACAGTCATTGATTTTTCAGGCCAAGACGGATGAAGAGATAGCGGCCTGAGAGGCTCTGGATGAAGTCTGAGAAGGTGTGGGTGCTGTTCAAGGGTGGCTACACCGGTGCATCTCTGGTGTCCAAAAACGATGCTGGCACTACACCCGCGCCAGCTGAAGAGGAAGGGAAACTGCGAGTCCGCCTGGATGCCACGGGTGAAGTAGTGCTCGTGGACGAGGATGACGTTGAGAAGGTGTGCTTCCAATTCGGGTGCATTAGACTGTGAAGAAGGTGTGCGCACGGGTTCGGTGTACTGTGTTATTAATTACATAAAAATAAGTTCTGTGAAATACTGCTACTAAAAATGCGTGTCTGACTGTCACTTTCTAAATTGTTTAACTTTGTTGAAAAAAGGTGAATTTTCTTAACCAAGATATCAGTGTTGACTGATTTCAGTGGAGTGGACATGCATGTCTATTGGCCATTGTACATGTCTCGTCTCATTCAAGTGATTCAATGGCATCAATTAAGTAGGTTTAGTTTATATATATTTTCTCAAGGTAGTTTGCATGGTTTTGGTTTGGATTCGGCGGAAAATTGTCATGTAGAATGCTCTATGGTGGAATGAAACTTCCTGTTTTTCTTATTTTTTGATGGGCATATGATAGCGTATAGTGTCAGCGTAGGAAAGGCAAGTTACAGAACCATTCTGCTCAGCTTGACCTTTATGTATGAGGGGAAAAGGAGGGGGGAAGGTGATGCATATAGTAGTTTGCAGTGAGCCTTCATTTTTCTGTTTCCCCATTGCTTGTTTGATCCTCCATTTCTTTCTTCTACCTTTGCTTGGGCTTGCGTGCAGCATTTTATGACCTCAGCTCTGGCCATTTCAGTTTATGCTTGCTGTAGATGAACAGGAGCATGCTTCATGTCCATTTGGCATTTCCTGCCTGGATGGGATCATGGACTCCCTCCCTCCCTGAGTGTGTGCGAGGGTGCTATATGGCCTGCTCTCGATTTTTAAGTGTAGAGTGTGGGAAGAATACTATTATTATATTGCAGTAGAAACTTGTACGGAACGTCACATTTACACTGACACTGGTGTTACACTGTTGACATTGGTGTTGAATCTTCCTTTTGGAGTTCCCTGTAATTTCCATCACAATAAAATAGGTTCTGCTAATAACGGTGGAACCAAGGTTCTGCTTTAGTGGCTCTATTGAATTGTTACTAACATGGCTTTAAACAGGTGGACTTAATTTTCCCCTCCAATCTGCCCTCGTTATGTCACATAGTTTAAAAGATGGATGCACTAATTTGATTCTGTAATATCTTGGGTCTCGCACCCTCGATGTCACCTCTTGATACCATTTTGGGTGAAGAATTGGTAGAGTGGTACTACCTGCAGTGTCAAATACATCATAAGCCATGAGCTAACATCAATGAAACAGCTTGAGCTAACAGTTAAAGGGCCCTTCACCAGGCCACATGGCAAACTTCGGTTATGCTCTGGAGGCCCTTAAGTGCCCTATAGGGAGTGTTTTATTTATTTTATTTATTTTCAATACTGTGAGCCCTTTCGGGCTGTTACAGGGTGGGAAGGTTTTCAACACTGGAAGAATATATGCAAACAGCATAGAAAATATACAAACAGAATAGTACAAGCAGCACAATGCGAATTCAAAAACAAATATATAAACAGCGCATAAGAAAATATAAAACAGCTGCATAGGAATGATGTGCAAATATACATAACAATAAGAATCTCAAAATTAGACACCGAGTGACTGAAGCTTTTCTTTGAAACTCGCGAGCGAATTCACACCTTCAAACATTTCAGGGCTTAGTTTATTCCATTCTTCAATTGTTTTGACCAGCAGAGAATGCTTGTAAACATCAACTCTAGACACAGTAGGTCTAACAATGTACAGGTGGGAGGACCGGGGTGACACCCTGCCTGGAGGCTGCAAGTAGAGCCCGGGATCAATGTTTAGCATACCATTATACAGTTGATAAAAAAATTTTAGTCTGGCTATTTTCCTGCGTGAGGCTAAACTTGGAAGGTTTGCCTTATCAATTAACGCAGTGATAGATTCAGTCCTTTTGTACTTCGAAAAAAATTCGAAAGATTCGAATTGTACTTCGAAGATTCTTTTGCAAGAATCTTCAAATTGGTCCCTTTTTGGCAGAGCTAAAAGTGTTTCAAGTGGCATGAAACCAGGATTTCAGGAGGCAAAGGTCACTGCCAGTGTGACACCTGTGCCAAATGCCGATTCTTTAGGCCAAAGCGGTAATATACAAAAAAGAAAAGAAGGTGAAGTGCCCACAGCTAGTTGTTCCCTCTGAAAAGTGAGCTGCCTGAGTGTCGCCTCCCGTCTGGGTGATTTTTGGTTTAAGCTGCTGATGCGCACTCTCAATGAGTGTCACATGTCACGATTTTTAGTGACGCAGAGCTGTCTTAACACGAAAATATTTGATGTAGGGGTCCACCAAGAAATCACTGACATACTCCTGTCACGGAAGCTGGATGTCTGAAGAAAGACAATGACAATTTGACAATGAAGAAGTGCCACACGCTAGGATTCAACCTGCAAACCACTCAGGATGTGGCAATAAGAGCTCGAAGCTCTACCGATCACACCACCAGCACTCAAGATACAGTGAACAAACAGGCCATATATCTTTACTACACTGCTTTACAATTTACATATAATTGATGTCCGACTAAAATGAAGGTGTTCAGCAAGCAAAATTACTCTTAAATCAACATCGCCTCCCTTTCACTGCACTTTTGGTTCTTCGCAGCAGTACCGCCATCTAAAAACGATGGAATAATGCCACAAGTTGTTGTGCTGATGTGTGCCGGCAGTTAGCACTTCAGTAGTCTTAGTGCATCTAGTGCAGCACAACTCACCGTCCTGCCGGCGCGTGGTTCGGCAATGTACTACATTGACAACCCATTCAATTTTGCTTCTGGTTTATGGCAGGTTTGCGCAGGGCTTTGGTGCGTGCAGTGTCTCCAGAGAAGCATTAATCGTTCTAGAATTTTCGCTTAAGTACATCTGGATAGGATACCTGTGCAGTGGCCAGGTGCCACTGATATTTTTGTGCAACAGGTTCACATGTCAAGAGTACCCAAGCTGTCTCAAAAGGACAAAAAGCTGAGCGAGTTGGTAGGGGTCCATGGTGAAAAGAACAGGCGTGCAAAACACAGACACAAGGGGAAGAAGTGAACAACACGAACGCCGTGTTGTCTTCTTCTGTCTCCTATCCCTGTCTCCCAGCTCAACCTGCTTCCTGCCTCTTGATTTGCCAAATAGCTGCCGAATTGCTTCCACAGGTTTTCACTTTAGTGACATACCGATTCCTATGACAGAGGGAATAACCACTTATTGTGGTGCCACAGTATGCCGTGGTGGCATGGGGAATCATCCTCTCCTCTTGGTGCATGGAACTTGTGAGAGAAGAGGAACCGGCACTTAGTTTAAAATTGGAGCGCCTTCCTTGGTGCGTAGCAATGCACTTCTTGGCAGGCTTGATTGTGAGCGTACAATATACACAGTGTGTTTGCCAGCTTGAAATGGCCAGAGCTGGCTGGGGTGTTTAAAAAAAAAAAGAAAATGTAGCTGTACCTGAGAAACGGTGCTTTGAGTGTTCAGGTATTTAGATGACATCCACATTGTCTTCGTAACCTCTCACAGTGTTTTCGTTTTTCAGCTGTATGTATGATACATGTTCTGCAACCCTATTTATGATGTATGAATACAGTAGAACCTCATTATAACGAACCCGGATATAACGAACTTTCGGATATAACGAAGCAATCGCAATTCCCCTTGAAATTTCTATAGATGAGATTGATGTTGGTTATAACGAAATAATGGTTATAACGAAGTAATTAGTGCTCCCCCTTTAACTTCGTTATAATGAGGTTTTACTGTACATTCGCAACCGAATGGATCAGCAGCAAGGTGCCCATTTTCTTGTTTCACTGGAATGCAGGCGAACCCTCCCGAGCTGGACTTTGTGGAGGACTTGGGCCAACTGCGACAGCTCAACGAGGCTGGCATGGTGCACGTCCTACGAGAGCGCTTTGCCTCGGGGCTCGTGCACACTTACGCGGGCTCGGGTCTGCTCCTCTTCAATCCCCAGCGGCCACTGGCCATCTACTCGGACAAGGTGGGTGCACACACACAGATGGAAGCTCTTGCAGGGCATTGCATGAATGGAGAACAAACGGAAGACAATGAAGGCCACTTGCCTGACCTATGTTGATGCGTAGCCTTCTTTGCCTCCTTCATTATTTGGTATGTCCTGGTGGTCAGCCTTTTCTCACCCACTACAAGCTCTCGCTACATAAATCTGCGATTTTCTGAGATGTAGTCACTTCTGTGAGATGTCTGTGTGACTGTGCACCATGGCATATGTATGTTGGCTGTCGTTGCACCAAGAACACTTTAAGGGGATGCTAAAGTGAAATTCCGAAGTGGTTTATACCCCTGACACACACGGGCATGCTAAAGTACTTTAGGTAAGGGGACATCCGCCGGAAAAGAGTTCATGCCCAGTGACACACGACAAAGGAGTATCTCCTTCCCGGCAAAGTTCCTTTGCAGAAAGGTAGATCGGCAATCTACTTTTCGAGCTTAAAGGCGTACTCTCGCCAACAGCGTACACGACCCATAAACGGGAGAGAACTTTTCACAAAATTACAACACCCCGCAACTATTTTCTTGCCTTGCGTATAAGCTTTAGCTTTTAGCCAGTGTAATGAGATTTGTCGGGCCGCAAAGATTTATTTTTATTGCACTCTCGAACGCTCACATCGCCGCCATGCGGGATTCTGGCAGTCATTATCTTTTTCCTCGCGGCGTGAAACGAACCATCAACATCAGCAATAAAAACGATATTTTTGCGATCCACAATCACTAAAGGCAATTAAATGCGGAACTTTTTAAAAATGTTCACTATCTTGCTGCTTTAACAAGGAGCACCATTTTTTTCTTTTTTTTTTTTGCGGCGTTCGTCTTAGGAACCACCTAAAGAAGTTCACGCACTGCCGTGTGTCATCGGCACAACTACTTTCTGTAAAGGGTCCTTTAGAGTAGAAAAAGGGGTTCACCACAAAGGACTTTACTTTTGCCCGTCTGTCAGGGGTATTAGACTGATGAATTATTGTTTGAAAACTGTACTGTTCCTAATTTCATCGTTTTATGTCAACTATTAGAATAAAAAATCAAGGTTAACATTTCAGTCTTGATTTCTGTGCCACAAAGCCCATTCCTTTTGTTCATTCCCTCACCGCATTGGATCAATGAAATTGCCTGAACATGTCCATTAGAATGCAGTTTAGTATCTCTTTTAACTATAAATAATTATCTACACTTCAGTACCGTATATAACCAGAATGTAAGTCGAGATATCTTCAATTAACCAACGAGCAAAAGTCACCCCTCGTCTTATATAGTGGTGTTTAGCCGACTCAGTCGCTGTTTGTTAACATGTGGCATGCATATGTGTCAAAAGCCACACACGGTTGTATCCACATCCAAATCCAATAGCGGGAATTTCTTTTAGTCCCTGTTTCCTTGTGTTGATGCTGTGCTTCTGATCTGTTCAGAGTTTTCTGCTCCAATTGATGTCGCACTTGATTTTTGTAGTGTTCTTTTTTTTCATTCATTGAATATGAGTAGCGACATGAGGAGGCAGTTCTCAGCTGCATTTAAACTAAATGTTGTTGAGTTCACCAAAGCAAACGGCAACATGGCCGCTCATTACCGCTTTGGCGTTTCAGAAAAAAGTGTGCTCTATTGGAGAGCGCAGAAAGGGAGGCTGGAGTAGTGCAACCCTCGGAAAACGTCGTTTTGTGGGCGAAGTGTGGTTCATCCACAGCCAGAGGTATCTCGTGGACTTTGTGCGGGAAATTCGTGCACGCTCGCTGCCAGTGACCATGGATACGATACCATTCGCAACAAAGCCATGGAGCTCGCTCGGGAAGCTCGGCTCACAAGAGAAGAGTGCCGTGCACCAAACTCATGGGTGCGTCGATTCATGAGACACAAAGGATTTTCTCTCCACCGGCGCACATCCATCTGTCAAGTTGCCGGAGGAGTTCGAGGACAAGCTTGTGAACTTTCAGCACTTTGTGAACCAGCTTCAGGAGCAGAAGAACTGCATGATGGGGCAAATTGGTAATGCTGATGAGGCCCCCATGTGGTTTGACATGCCTTCATCGACCACGATCATGGAGCGTGGCGCCAAGGATGTGAAGCTCTTGTCCACTGGCATCGAGCACTCGTGCTTCACCGTCATGCTGGCTTGCACGGCAGACGGTAGAAAGCTGCTGCCCATCGTCATTTTCAAACGAAACACAACGTCGAAGGAAGCGTTCCCGCCTGGTGTTGTCGTTCGCGTAAACCAAAAAGGTTACATGGACGAGGCCATGATGCTCGAATGGATAAGAGTAGTCTGGAACCATAGGCCAGGGCACTGCTGTGTCCTTGCAGCGTGCTTGTGTTGGATGCATTTCGTAGTCACCTGACCAATGCTGTGAAGCGCGCACTCGGCGATGAAACAACGGACCTCATCATGATACAAGGTGGTATGACGTCTACCCTCCAGCCGCTGTGCTGAACAAGCCGTTCAAGGACCGAGTGCGGCTGGAGTACCAGGAGTGGATGTGCGGCGACAACCCGAAGATGCCGACGGTCCGCCTACAGAGGCCATCGCTTGTGACTGTCTGCAGCTGGGTGCTTTCCGCCTGGCGTTCTTTGCCAGATTGGAAAATGCTTTTAAGAAATGTTGCATCACAAACTCGCTGGATGGCATGGAAGACGGCGGCCAGGGATAAACTCTTGTCCTCAATAGACAGTGATGCTTCATGTGACGAATAGGAACAGCTGTGATGGTGGTTGAGGGGAGCTCTGACGATGGGTGTGCGGTGCGCCCGATTCGCAAATAAATGTTTCGGCAATCATTTTTTTTTTCTTTCTTGGCCACCTAATCTTGGGGGTCGACCTATATTCCCACTCGACCTATAGTCCGGTTTATACGGTAGAGGCAAAGATTATGTCATACGTATTGGTACGCAAATCTCAGAGCAGGTGCCACTTCATCTCACTCACATAATGCCGTCAGCTAGAGTCAGACTGTGCTAGTATTTGCAAGGAATCGCATTGAATTGTGGTCTTTCTCTGATTCCCATCTCTCGGTTCTGAGAGGGCAACCATCACACAACACGCTTCAGCGTAGTGCCGTCAGTGTGAGAAAAGTTTCATGGTATGCTGATGATTTGCTCATTTGAAATCTCAGATGACTTTGCGCATCGGTTTTATGGGGCATGAAGTCTTCGAAATTGTCAGGCATGGCCCGAAAAAAAGGTGGTGTCTGGAAAATTCATTGTTGACAGTGTATCATGCATCTGGAGTGCCAGAGCATACCATATAATCTCATCTTGGTTCATTATTTCATTGCCACTAGTATCAACATAACATATTAAAAAAAAATTCTTTCCCCAATTTTGTGTGCAAAAATAACAAATCCGCTTGTGCTTTGCATGTAATAGTTAGTCAGCTCTGAAAATGTGCTAGTGAAAGCCCTGAAAAGTGGATATTTTAGGAACACTGGATGGAAGAAGTGTGCAGTAAAGAAGTGTAATTTCTACATCGCGCATCTCAATGTTCTCTTTTAACTGGGCACCTCCGTTGGCCAGTGTCACCCACTGCTCGAAAGAGATGTGAACAGTCCAATGAGCTCATGGAGGGCCCGGGGACTGCGTTTTACGAGGAACAGACGCATTCCGGCAGCCTTCGAAGTGTTTGGAAGGGGCTCTACTGGAGCGTACGATGTTCCTGGTCACTGTGCCTGGCCCAAGTGGGTGAGCGCGTGGTGTGAGTGATTAGAAGCACAGTTAGTATGTAGACATAATTTGTGCATCTGTCTGCAAGACATAGGGTGAGTTAGTGCATGTTGTTTTTTAGGTAGACCTGCTTCTATGAAGGTTGGCTTTTACTACGTTCAGAACTTAATGTGATATTTTTTTCAGCTAGTGAAATGGGTTTAACAGCTAATGATATCCTGTTGTGTATTAATTTTATTATGGTTGAATCCAGATACTATATCGAACTTGAAGTGGACTGCGAAATAGTCCAGCTTATCAATATATTTTGAAATCAAAACATGCCTATTTGAAGCTCGTCTTAAAAGAATGCAGGTCTCAGTTTAGTTTCTCGAGATTGTAAGAAGCACTAGCTACTGATATGCTCACAATATGCAAAAGAACCTTGTAAAAAAAAACTGCACTTTACATTGTCTGAAACCAGTTGTATGAAACAATTCTCTAATCTTGGTTTCAATCATCTTATGGGCCATCAAGTTCCTGAAACCATTCCTAATATCATTGGTGCATAACAAATAAAATGAAGCACTTTCAATGGCACCATGTCAGTGAATGATGCTGAATGTCAACAAAAATGTTTGGAGCCCAGTACAGTGTTGTCTCAGTGCAGCACGACATTTATTGCTAATTGGGTCCGATCCCCTCAGAACAGCAATGTTAGTCATGATACAGTAAAACCTCGTTATAACGAACCCGGATATAACGAACTATCGGATATAACGAAGAAATCGCAATTCCCCTTGAAATTCCTATAAATGAAATTGATATTGGTTATAACGAACTAATGGTTATAACGAAGCAATTACCACTCCCCCTTCAACTTCGTTATAACGAGGTTTTACTGTATGTGCATCGTTTAGGTCACCCTCACAAAAATGCCATATATGGCGATATCAGGAATTGGGCAAATGTGGCTATATATGGCATGTGCCCGTATGTGCCCGTATGTGGTCGTATTTGCCCAAATCGTTTTAGAAACATAAGTGGCAATGAAAGACACACACGAGGAATGCCATGTACGACTCTTATGCGTATTGGGCAAATACGGACACGTAGGGACACGTGCCATATATAGCCAGATAGGCATATATGGCGATATATGTCACGCTATATATGGCTATATATGGCACGTGTCCGTACGTGTCCATATTTGCCCAATATGCATCAGAGTCCTACATGGCATTCCTCGTGTGTGTCTTTCATTGCCACACATGTTTTTAAAACGATTTGGGCAAATACGACCACGTACGGCACGTGCCATATATAGCCACATTTGCCCAATTCCTGATATGGCCACATATAGCATTTTTGTAAGGGCAGAAACAGACTGTACATTGCTGTCCACTGTTAAAGGGAACACCGGAGCATGTGACGTCTACTCAGTGTCACCTACCAACCTATGACAGCAGTGCATTTCACGGATCCACAGTGACTTTGACGGGCAGTACTCTTTCATAGTCTGCTGCTGCCTGGTGCCGCGCTTTGAATCGTAGCGAAGCAAACCACTCACTTGTTTTTGAAATTGGCCACAACTTACAGTCAGCACACCAATATCAAGAAATTGTGGATTTTAAAGAAATATAGACAAGGCGAAGTGTAACATTGGAGATGTTCTGCTGCTTCAACTTGCAAGACATTTTTGTGGATTTTGCTTTGTGGCATAGCAATATCGGGCAGTGCTGAATGCATTAACATTTCTATGCCGATTCAAAGAGGAATTGGTCCATTGTTCCATAATTTAGGTAAATCTCTATAAGAGAAGTAAATATAGTGAAAGGAATATCATATTAATTGTGCTGGGTTTCGAACTTGTGATTAGATGCATTCACCAAGCCAGGTACCTTATGCACTCAGCTACCAGCCTATGTTTGCAAGCATAAATATATTTAACCATGTAAACACGCTGCAGCTGGTGGCACAAAATCAGTGTGAAATGACAAGACTTCATAGAATGCGAGCTACCTCTAGAGGAACATGTGAGGATGACATTGATCATTACTAGTGAGTGCTGAAGATCCGCAACTCGCAAAATGTTTAGAAGCTGGTGTTTTAAACATGCACAAGTGGTTCCATTGGGCTAAGGGTAGCTATTTCAGTATTTTGGATGAACCAAGTTGAGTTACTACATTCAAGTTCGAAAAAAAGGGGCCTGCCTTCAAATACAGGACAGGTGTTGGAAACTTTACGAATGAACACCAGTTGTAATATGTGTATTGCTATTACGTTGTCTTTTAACAGCAGCAGACAATGTAAGAGCACTGCTCAAATTGCTTGCTGCGCTTGCGCGAAACGCATTGCACCCATTGGCCAGCAGGTGGTGCTGTCTAGATGCCACATGTTTCAGTTGGCAGTAACGAAGTCTCTTGCTGTAACCTCATCTGAGATGGGGCCATGGAATGCTAAAATGTTAAAATAATCAAGCATACCACACTGTTACATAGAGCAGTGACGTACATAAGTCATCACTTGGAACCACAGTACACACTTTGCATGGAAGGTTCACAACAGTGCTTCTGACTTATTTCCAATCTGTGGTAGTTGTTTGTGTCACTGTGAGAAAGTCTATCTCTAGTTCAACCGATGCAGCTCCCAAACAGGACAGATCAGGAGTGAAAAGAGACCTATAGAAGTCTACAAAGCATAGTGACGATAACTGTGCATTGACCTTGCCGATGGCGCTGATATTTATGGCTTTGTAGGGGAAGCAACCAGCAAAAGCGTGACCTTCTAGAGTGGGTCTTACTAAAAAATGACATCACAGCAGTCACGAATCTCTGTGACTATGCATTTGCAGACTGCACATCGTAGTGTGAGGGCAATCATTGAAGTGTAGACATTGCATCAATGCAAGCATAGGTCACCGGTGCAGAGTGCGGCCTTAGTTACACATGCTTGGTATCCATCTCACTTGGTGCCTTAGGCTGTCGAGTCGGTGCAACTCACCGCAGTGCAAGCACTCACACACAAATGCCCCTGCTTCCGCTTTCTCTGTTGGAATTTCCCTTAGTAGTTGACGCTCACGCATCACAGGGGATGGATGCACTTCATAGCCATTAGAAATGCATGACCAAAAATGCTATTGCTTATTTTGTTTAGGAGCTCTAATCTGTTATAAGATTCAATGCCGCCATATATGGCATTAGACTAGAGGATTTTTTTTTTTTTGGCAAACTGGGATCAAAATTTGAATATTTTAACCTAACATCGCGTCTCAACCCGTGCCTCCCCCGCGCTATCAGAATGTCCACTGCACAAAGATAAGATAAACTGGCACAAGCTCTATGCACCCAGCTAGGCAGATTTCTGGCGGAGATGTCTTGTGCACGAGTAGGCCTTTAACGCAACCTTCTCGTGTGGGCGGCTGCTGCAGGTGATGCGGCTGTTTCAGAGCTGCAAGGCGGACGACCTGCCGCCGCACGTGTTTGCAGTGGCCCAGAGTGCGCACTCGGCCCTGGTGGCGACCAGGCGCGACCAGACGGTGCTCTTCCTCGGGCGCAGTGGCTCGGGACAGAGCGCAGCTGCCCGGCAAGTGCTGCAGTACCTGAGCATCACAACTGCACCCACGCCCGCAGCTGGGAATGCCCTTGCTGGTTAGTACTGCACACTCGGGGACATGGTCTTACAGCCTGTAGCCAGCTGTAATGCTCGTAGACAACACAGAGGCAGAGAGCGGACACCTTTACAGTTAAATGTCATTACAAGGGTTGTTAGAAACAACTTAATGAGCAAACAGACAGTGAAGCCTAGGAAAACATAGGGGAAGTTACTTGTGGTATTGTAATTGTGGAGAAAGTAGAAAGGAATTAAAGTGGACGAAAAGACAAACCTGCCCTCGCCCCGCCGCGGTGGTCTAGTGGTTATGGCACTCGGCTGCAGATCCAAAGGTCGCGAGATCGAATCCCAGCCGCGGCGGCTGCATTTCGATGGAGGCGAAATGTTGAGGCCCGTGTGCTGTGCGATGTCAGCGCACGTTAAAGAACCCCAGGTGGTCGAGATTTCCGGAGACCTCCACTACGGCGTCTCTCATAATCAGAGCTGGTTTTGGGACGTTAAACCCCACAAACCAACCAACCAAGACAAACCTGCCCTCGGTGGGACCCGAACCCACGACCTTCGGTCGTGGGTTCGGGTCCCACCGAAGGCAAGGTTTGTCTTTTCGTCCACTTTAATTCCTTTCTACTTTCTCCACAATTACAATACCACAAGTAACTTCCCCTATGTTTTCCTAGGCTTCACTGTCTGTTTGCTCATTAAGTTGTTTCTAACAAATAAAGAACGAGCCCTTGACCCCTTCCCTTTCGTTATTACAAGGGTTGGGAATATAGCAAATTGTCAGTTATAGTTAAATAAGAGGACTGTTGTCATCAAAGGGGTAGTGAAGAGAACATGGAGTTCCCCGGTTGTAATCTTCACTGCTTCTGTAAGCATTGGACATGCCGATTGCAAAATATTTCAGCGCACTACTATCCAGTGTACATGTCAAGATGTTTGTTTGAAATCCTAGTGTTCTTGTGCTCCTGAAACGACTGTGAGACACCACGGGCTGACATAGGCGCTATTCAGTGATGTCGCCGTCAGACATTTAAAAATGTAAGCGCATTGTTTACTTTTGTATGCACTGAAATGATAGATTTATGTGAAAGGCAGGAAGAAAGAAAATAGTAGTTGCACCTCATGTGTTGCCGCTGTATGGTTGGTGCACGGTTTGTCTTCCCATGTCCTCTGAAGGAGCGTTGCTCTCGGAGGCCATGGTGGTGACTAAGGTGATGTCAGCAGCAGAGTTGAAGGTAATATATGCTGGGAAACCGAGATCATGTTTTTGTCACTGTACATCAACTCAGATGGTGCAACAAAACAAAAATGTTTATTGTTGGAGGGCCAGGATTCAGAATATAGACGTACAGAATTTTCGGAGAATTTTTTGTGGCACCTTTAAAACATCGTGATTCTTATACATTTCTAACAAATTATTACATATAGAATGAAGAAATCTTGTCTTGTATCAAATTTATTATAGTGAAGTTTGACTGTACTGTCCAAAAGCAGAAGGGTGGATGTTCTCTCCAAGGCTGATGTATTCCTTTGGCACTGAATGGCTGTATGTTCCAGGCATGTGCCATGAGCCCCACATGGCGGACAGTTCCGCATTGTCCTGGCAAGATAGTCAGCACCCCCACAATATGTAATGATATACGTCTTGTAGTGTGTTGTCATATGCAGTTCAGCTCTTTCCTGACACCACTAAAGAGGGAGGATTTTATTCAGTGCATTTTGTTTTGGCAAGTACTTTCACTCTGAGGTAAGAACATTGCAAAAGCACACCATAGAACAAGCAAAGGAGAGGTTTGTGCAGTAAACAGCGGAAAAATAGTATGGGTAGCAGAGCTCCTCACTCCAACTTTGTGCTGGTGTGAAAGAAGTCTTACGATTTCACAGTTCTCATTGAGTTAATTCTTCAGCCATAGCTACCTTGTTCTAGGAGTCCCTTGGAAGGTGCTGTGTAGACAATAGTCTAACTTGTATCTTGCATTTAGACACCCCGGCTGGGGACACCAAAGTCATAAAGAGTGGTATCCTCCATGTTTCCCAAGTCATAACAATTAACTATATGCATGCCTTAACTTGCAAGCACTAATCTTTGGCAGATTTAGTGGCTGATTAATTAGCCTAGGGGCTATCTCCACCGGCATCCTTTTATCCCGGCTCCTAATGTTGCAGCTTGAATCGTTTTGAAAAAGTGAAAACGAACTGTTTGCATTTGCTCCCTTTTGTTTGCTTAGTCAGTTACACTTGTGCCACAAAAGGCTGTGTTTGCAGTCATTGCATGACATGTATTTGTATTGGGTGACAATGGTGACGTAGTGGTCATGAACTTGATTAGTATGTGAAATAAAATGCATAGAACGGACATTTTTATTGTAGGCAAATACATTCCTAGCATTACTTCACCTTCGAGCAAGACAGGGACCTTTCAAATGCCTCATAGGCCAGGGCCACCTCACATACCTTGAGTAAGCACCGGGTTTCCATATCTCCGAAAACATGCAGTAAGGTGGAGGTTGAATTTGTGCAAGAAAATTGAAAGCATCATAGAGGAAATCACTTCTAATGTTTGTGATTTCACATTTCAGTGAAATGCGCATATCATTTTATTAAAAAAAGGTGCATTCGCTTCATAGTGTGCATGTTAAAATTTGGCTTAAGCAGCCTAGAAGGTCTCACTGTACGGTCTTCTTTATTTGCCCTCTGCAGAGAAGCTGACTGCAGCAGCAGCCCTGCTTGAATCCTTTGGCAACAGCCGGACGGCAGCCAATGCCAACGCCTCGCGCTTCACCCAGCTCTTCTCGCTCGACTTCGACCACATGGGTCAGGTGGTCGCTGCCTCTGTCCAGGTTGGTTAATTAAATTTCTTGCGTGTTGTACCAAGTATAGTGGGTGCGTGTTACAATTGACCTAGATAATCCGACAAAGAGTGGCCATTTTATTCAAAGTCTATAATATGCAGAGGTGGGTGTGCGGTGGCGGTCGTTCTGTCAGCGTCGTTATCTAACCGTAACTTCAAAGTTGTTCTGTAACTACTTGCCGAATGTGTATTTCAAGGCAACATGCCTGGTTACAAACGTCAACAGCCACCAGTTAGTAATTTAAAACTGCAGCGCATGTTCTACTTTAATGAGTGGCTGCCATTGTAGTAGATGCCTCAGGGCCACCATTAATCTGAATTAGCCCTAAAATATCTGTACCAATGCACCTTTTGCAATAATAACTGAATTCTAATTTCCCAACTGAACCTACTGGGGTATAGAGCACTGGAACAAACCTGTTCCAGAACTTGGGTCACGATGCCTAAGAGCATTGCAAAATTGCAAAGAGTGAGTGGTAAATTGCTAGTGTAAAAATAAACAAATACTTTCTATTCACATATAACTCAACTGCTTAGGAATAATTGACGATAGCTGTGTTGTTCACAACTGAACTTACGCTTTCCTTGGATAGCTGCTCGTTTTACAATGTCTGACTGCTTTTCAACGCATCCAACTACATCCACAATCATAATCTTGTTGCTCAGTGAAATTTGCTTCCTTTCTTCTGGAAGCCATTATGTGAGAACTTGTAGTATGGCACGAATCACTGTCACGGGAACACATAGAAAATATTTCTCCATGTTGCATGCCTTCAAACTGGCTTGGCTGGAGTCTCGTCTTGTCCAAAGGCCACTAATCTTGCCAGCCGAAATTTAAAACTTGTTGCAGCTTGAGCTTGCAAACACAGACATACGTGGTCAAGTCTGTTGTCAGACTGAGTAATTATGGCAAAAGCACGTTTCACACGCCCAATTTTGAAAAAAGATTGCCACTGATTTTGTCCACTGTAACTGAAAGTTTGTTGTCCCGCGGTCCTTATTTTGAAATATTGTCCATTATATCTGAAAGTCCATTGTACATGGACCCATTGTAACAAGCGCAGACTGTACACAGTCAAACCCACTTATAACAATCCCAGATATAATGGTCTATTGGTTATAAAGCCCATATTTCGGTGCGCTTATGATTTTCCTTTGCCACCTGTTGAAACTGCATTCATATTTTACCAAAATTTTTCAAGGCATCTTAGTTTTACAGTGAACATTTAGACACTATTGCAATAAGAATATGGTGCATACCAAGTCAAAAAATCTAATCGGGCCTTCAAAAGCATGGGTACATGCTTGTGCATGGCTCAGCTTGATCACACGCCAGTTAAGTGCTGCTGCCTGGAAAAATTTGATAATGCGGAGTTCATTAAGAAAGACTGCAAGTTTGTCTTTGAAGTCCGGTTATTTTCTCGTTTTTCACCCGTAGAAACATTTCCCATTCAACATCCAGCTGTAGATCTCTATTTCCATTACTTTTGTCAAAGGCTTTAGGCACGCAAAGGCACAATGCAGCTGCCTCCTACATGCAATGAACTTTCCTTTGGATATTAGCCAGATCATAAATGTGGTGCATCATGCCATTCGTACTTGGTTCAGGGAGATACAGTATCCACAGTCCGCAGGCGAGCACGAAATGAACCAACGCAAGATCACTTCAAGGGTGATCCGTCGCCATTTGTGACAGCGACGTTCCTGTAGTTCTGCATCTAACGAAAGGCTGTTGCTAAAGGTTAAAGCAGCTGAAGTTCCTAGATTTTTCAAAAATGTCTAAGGGACTGTTGCCAATGCCACAGACGTGGTTTCACTTTCATACTTGATGCTTATGTACCGTCATTTTGTGGACTCATTTTGTCGGAAATAATGTGCGCTTGAGATGTGAGTAAACGTAAAATTCCACCAAGGCTACCTGCTTTCGTGTTCAAGTGTGTGCAAGAAGCCATAAATGTTGAACACGCTACTTCATCCCCACTGTCGCTCGAGTGTTGCTATCACGGCGGTCAATTGTTATGCAGTCCGAGTCTGCATGAATGCAGCACTGTGTGCTATACAAAGGGTTGGTGGTGGGCTATTGAGAGATCGTGGTGCATTGACTTCATCTCAAGCAGTTGCTGATATTGAATCATGGTGACATTGAATGTTTTGAACGCCGTACTCTCCTGTCAAAGCGACACGGCTCACAGCACGCTCAGCCTGGCACAGCTGATGCATAGCAAAGAAAAAGATAAAGGAAAGAAAAATCATTACGGCAAGAAGAGGCTCTGAAGATGTGGTAGTACAGTTAAATCTCAGTATAACAAACTTTAACAAAGTATCTCAAAGCGCACTTGCACCTCGTAATGTAATGGTATGTAGACGTGTATGTATTTGGAACCTTGTGTTAATGAAGTAAAATTGACTTCTTAATGGATATAACGAACCAAAATTGCCTCCCATGGTGCTGGCATCCATCGAGTGTGGTGATTCAGAAGTCCCGTGGCCCTGAAACTGCCGCACATTGCCGCATGTAGCCGCGTCCAAGCAGTGGTGCACGCATATGTTCTGCTGCCTTCCTCCCTCTCATTGCTGTCCCCCCTGCCATCCCCTCCTTTGTTCATTTTTCTCACAGCAGTTATATGTCAAAGCATGGCCTCTGTGATTGCATCAGGGTGATCTCGGAGGTCATGCTAATTGCACATATAGACGGCCGGCAGTAGACTGAGATCACGTAGTGACGATCCTGGAGGTCTTGCTAACTGCACATTCAGGTGGCCAGCAGTAGATATACATAGGACAAACATGATTGTGCACCATTGCTTGTGTGGGCATCCACTTCTCTCGTTATGGCCTCCCGCGAGCACTACCAAATGCTGGTGAAGCTGGGTGTGGCCTCTGAAAGTGCATCAGTGACATACTGACCTTGGGTACCATTATCCGGCCAAGCCAAGCTGGTGCGGTGATGTTTCCACGATTTTAATGTAACGAAGTTTTGCCACTGCTGCAGACGAAGGTTGAACCAATAAGTTGAAACTAGAGCTGTGCGAATAGCAAAATTTTGAGTGCAAAGCGAATTCGAATATTTATGTGCAAGTGCGAATCGAATCGATTAATTTCGAACATTTGACACTGTACTAGTACCGTGTCAAATTGAACTAGTACCGTGTCAAATAGTACTAGTACTGTGTACTAGTACTGTGTCAAACTAACAACTGTGCTCCGCTTCAGTTGTTAGTCGGCGTTCGTGTTGTTCACTTCTCCCCTTCTGTCCGTGTCTTGCACGCCTCTTCTTTTGACTATGGTCCAAAGAGAATTGTGCAACAGAAAGCTGAGCTAACTTCGCCGCAGTACACGGGTGTTAGCTTTGCCGCAGTACACAAGTGTTATGCGGTGAAGTGGACTACATGCGTGAATGGGCTGCTTGAGACGCGACATAGCATATTTCTTCCCCCTTAATTACCAGCTTCGAATAGTTTGAATAGTAAAATTTAAGTGCGAATCGAATTGAATAGCAAACGCTATTCGAAAATTATTCGAAATTTCGAATATTTGCACACCCCTAGTTGGAACCTCCACTGGTGCCAGCGGTAGGAATGGCCGAGTTCATCAGTGCATCGGTGTGTTTGCATTTTGTCTGTCTCAATGCAGCTGCTGTGGCTGGGCATTGTACCCGCACACTCGAGCTTAGCAGAGTGTCACCATTCTTGCTCAGCAATGAGTGTGGATGATTGGGTTGTACTGTGATGTTCTAATTTCATTATTAATCTGTTTCTCCATGAAATAGCCATCTTTATTTACATTGGAAGTGCATTCATTTAAACTAGTAAATGAGTCTTGAAGTGGCCAAAAGGTTGCTTGGGCAGGGAATGTCACTGGATTGAATGTTTCCAACAAGTGGACTTTTCAAAACATTTTCTCTAGCCACACACTACTCTGTTCTATGATTTTTTACATCGTTTAATCTGTATTTTATGTGTGTTCTAATGAATTGCTGCGTTTGAATTGAGTGTTAAATGCCCTTTGCTGCAAGCTGTCCCCATGTAGCACTTCTGTTTAGCCAAGGTCCCTAAATTAAGTAACAAAACAAAATGAAAACCTTTCAGGCCCTCATGCTGGAGCGGTCGCGAGTGTCTCGGAGGCCCGAAGGCGAGCCAAACTTCCACATCTTCTACTACCTCCTGGCTGGTGCGGGAGAGGCACTCAGGTGAGACTCATTGGGTGGTCTTGCTATTCTATTGTGTACAAAACTTGGCGCATGCTGGATGCTCCAGCAAAGACATCTAGTGTTTTATGGATACCACAACAGAGCAAGGACTTTGAGCCAATACGTATTCATTTTTTTAGTATCTGAAATACATTTAAAGCTTGGTGTAATGAAGTCAGTAAAATTGGCAATTTACTTCGTTGCATCAAACGTTCGTTGAATCGGTATTCGGACTTTAATGCAAAGTGAGTTGGTGAAGGATTTTTTTTTTTACACGGAAATGATGCAGGACTGCCTGAATAGTGGAGCAGTGCAAAATACTTGGTGATGTTTACAGAAAGCTTTCCCTTAAATTTAAGGTCCTCCGTAGCCGTTGACGTGATAACATGCTGTCGAAGCCCTTATCACAGCGGCCGTACATCACGCAGTCAAAATTAAAGCAATGCATTTTGATAAAAGTGAAAAGGAAGGCTATAGCACCCATTCTACTTCCAGGCTTGCAATCAAAACCTCGGATGTTTTGTACATAGAGTGGCACCGATGTTATCATGCTTATCAAACCACTAGTAATCAACTTAGTACAATGGGCAGGCAACGTCAAAAACCCTAGTGCACCAAAAAAGAAAAAAGCATTTCCCCGAGGGTGAACATGGTTAAGTGCGAATGCACGGGGTGATGCTATGAGGGGGGTAAAGTTATGATTAAAGTGTAATTAATGAATTTAAGGTGTTGTCATGATGCATTGTACACACACACACATTTATACACGAAGTATTATTTATTTACACCTCGCAATTTCGTAGATGCATAAATGCACACATCGCCGAGCACGTCACACACACACACACTCTACACACGTCACTACAGATCAGCACCTATTGGTGTTATCGTTGTAGCTCACGGTTAGTACCAGCGCTTTGTGATCCGAGAAATGTACGGTGAGCGGATCCGGCAAGACGGCGCGGACCGTACAGTTCCTACTGAACGCCAAGTCTATGAAGCCACCGTTGATCGTGGTCGGAAACTCGAGAGACGTCACGGCGCGTGCAGCCACGGCGCGGAGGCGCCAGCTGCACAGCGCGCCGTGACGTCACGCCGCGGAGAGCGGTGCGCCCGCGCAAGCTGCGGTGAGGAGGCGGAGCGCGCGCAGTCACGTGGGGTGTGACGTCGCTGCGCCGTTGCTACAGACGCTCCTCTCTGCTCCTCGCACCGTTGCTATGGGACGGCGGATTCAGGGTCGCTTATAAAGTGCATTCGCACTTAAAAGAACGCTTCGACAAAGGACCACATGAATACAAGGCAACAACCTGAATTACAGCTCCTCAATTTATGGAGCATGCCAATGTCATCATGCTAACTGAACCACTAGTAATCAACTTAGTACAATAGACAGGCAACACGAGAAACCCTAGCACACCACAAAAACAAAGAAAGCTTCGATGAAGTACCACATGAATACAAGACAACAACTTTAGTTATTGCTCTGCAATTTATGGAGGCCTTGTTTTCTGTTTGTGACGTCTTTAGCGTATGTACAAAGAACTTAAGGGGGGAGGCTACCTTGGAAGGGCAACTTTCTTGTTGGTTGAGATATCCTAATGAAATTTTCAGGGTAGGCTGATAGCAAAGCCATTTGAATAACCACAAAATTTCATGCATTTATGTCCACCGGTTCCCAAGTTACAGCCATTTATCAGGATAGTCCACATGGGTTGCTTAGTCAGGCTCTGGTGAATTTGGTAAATGTGCTAGCACTGTGAAATTTACTATGATGATTCCTGGATGGGTGCTCTACACTAAGACAGAGCTCTTTTTTTAAATTTCCTTGCTGAAAATTTTTAGCAGAGCACTGGATTTAGTGTTTGCCATTTGGCTTTTATCAATGAAATTTGAATTAAATATTACAAATTACAGACACAATAAATTTAAAAAGCGGCTTTGTCCTTGTGTGGGCAATTTATTAAGGTACACAATAAAATAAAACTGATAGAAATCAGATGAACGGTTCCAGAGATATCACCCGACTAAACAGCCTCACTGGCCAAAAAGGTCATTTTGAGAAAACGTGCTTTTAAAGTTACGAGCACATTTCTGTGTCTAAAATAACGCTGAAGGGTAACAAAGTGTCATTTTTCTGCACTGCTATTCTTTTCCAATTCTCCTGGTTTTGTTTTCCAGCATTATCCATAAACGGGTTGCGATCGCCGATGCCGATTCGATATGCTAGACGCGCTTCGACATCGGCAACTACGCCTCATCTATCAATGGCGCAGAATACCTAGGAGTTGGAAACATCGCTGCAGTCGCCTTGCACTGATAAATAAAAGCAACTGCGGCATGATAAGGCTAGTCGTGGTCGTGGGTAGCACGTTTCCCCGTGGAATCAGCCTTGACGTAATGCGTCAGCGCACGGAACAGCCGAACGCGTGTAGCGTCCCTATTGCCGGCGCGCACGACCGCGATACGATCTTGCAGACGCAGAGCGCTTATCACGCGAAAGCGCGACGAGAGATCGCAGCGGGGAGGCGACTTCAGAAATCACTGCGCGCGATAACGAAAAGCGAAGCGGAAAACAGTGACCAGCCACACGGCGACAGCAACGGAGCAGGCGCTAGGCCTAGCCGTAGCAGACGACGCCGAGAGCGACCGCCGGAGGAGAACGGCGCGCCATCGCGCGCAGCAGCCAATGGCAGTCGCGCGTCCCCCCACTTCCTCGAGGAGCACGCACTTAGCCCAATCGCGGCTTCGCGTGTGAGCCGCGGGAAACTCGAAAGCCCCCGCGAGCTCCCAATCATAAGCGAATCGGGCTTTGACCACGGCACCACCGCTCCCGCCAATGGTGGAAGAAAAAAGCGCAGGAATTTATGAACAAAACAAAATAAAAATGGCGGCTGTAGGTTGAATGGCGCGAAAACGGCGCTCGCTCGAAGTTGGATGTCTCGGCGCGCGTTTGGCCGGCGCAGAGGGTGCCGCGGCTCGCGATATACGTGATTTGGGGTGATTTTACGTTGAATTAGGCGCTGATATTTACAGAATAGGTAGTTTATTATACACTGAGCCCAAATATGCGGTTTTCCAAAAATCGCATTTGCCGCGATTTTTCGACTTTCAAAGGCCGCGTCCCCCCTTAATGAGACCTGGTGTGGCTTTGCGGATTTTATTTGCCACTATGAATTGATTCAATGGGTACTGTAAGTCAGCCGTATCACAGAACATATGCATAATTATATTTAGTTGGTAGCTGTGCAATGGATAACTGGGAGCAGCTAAGAAGGCGGGGTTGGCTACTGAGACATTGTTTCAGCAGTGCACTCACCAAAACAATTTATTTGTGGTAAAAGTGATTACCGTAAAAACTCTCATATAAGATGAGGTCTAATTTCAGGATGGCAAAAACGAAAAAAAATGTTTGCATCCACATATAATCTGAGTGAGGAAAGCTCACAGAGAGCATTTATTTGTACTGCAGTTAACATTCAGTCATCCGTTTCACTGGCACTGTCTGCCGAGAGCCCCCTGCTGAAGATATTTTTCCACAGAGTCATTTTCAGTGCCGTAGTTCTAAATGGGCGACTAATGAACTCCTCTGGGATGCTTTCTTCTGTAGTGCTGACGGCGTGTCAAGGTACTTTGGCATCTGATCAGTGCTGCTGATATGCCCCAGCTGACAGACGTGCTTCTGTAGGTTTATCACATGGTGCGATAGTTTCTGTGATATCGACATTCGCCGATGTAAAGCAAATCCAGCACAGCGCACGGAACAGCTTCCTCTTACTTTCGCTTGTGGTAGCGCAGCGTCCACAGTTAGGTGAGCATCGCATTGGCATTTTGCGAAGGCAGTCAGCTGCTCTTCAGTCTCGAGAAAGACTTAGTTCTTCGGCTCCCAGACACTTCTCAGGCAGCTTACGGAGAAGTTACTGGTGGCCATTCGCACGCAATGCAAAACCACTTCCATTCAAAGTGCATTCGTGGGCACGGCTCAGCGGGAGAAATGTAAACAGAGACAAGTGGGAGTGGAGAGTTAGTTGCCCAAGCATAGGCTAGTTGGCATTGTGTGTCTGTAAGCACGAGTTTTCAGTTATTGCGGGAGGTTTGAAATCATCGGAACTGCCTGCCCAATGGCCTATGGGTCTGTAGCGAGAGTTAAAAACCTCAGGTGGTCGAAATTTTCAGAGCCCTCCACTACAACGTCTCTCATAATCGTGTTGTAGCTTTGGGATGTAGAACCGCAGAAATTATTATTGTTTGCATGCAAGCTTGTGAAGAAGGAATGAAATGATGAAAAATAATGAAGTCAATGTGCAAGAAATCATGTTTTCTTTTGATTTTCACGAATAGAGCTGTGATTGTCAATATTCAAGCCATTCATCCTAATGCCATACTTGCATGCATGATGTGTGCAGGAAAGAGCTGTACCTGGACAATCTAGAAGAGCCCAACCTTTTCGTCACTCCCCTCAGGAAGGTGTGTTCTGTCTTCTTGCATCTCTCTAGCTTCCCAGTAGAGCTGTGAGAGTATTTGAGTTTCGAATTTGAATGGAATAGTACCTACTCGAATAATTCAATTTGACTTTTTAGTACCTGCTCTTTGTACTTATGAATAAGTCAACTTGACGAACATCGAGAATGCCGTCGTTGTTGTGGAAAGGCCACGTTGACTGAAATACAACCTAGTGCATGTCAAGAAAAAAAAATCATAGGGCATACCACAAGAAAAATTTTATAACCCAGCCCAGATACTGCTGGCATTGAACTGCATCCCCAGGTGTTCCCACTTCCACATGTGCTTGCATGACCGTTCCGCATGTAACCGCAAGTACCATTTGTGTTCTTCGGACACGTATGCCGCAAGCTTCAGGAAGCATCCCGACTTTGGCCCGTGAAAATGTTGGTGCTAAGCGGGGCCGCCAGGACTAGCGTCACTGTGAAAATGTGGTCGTGTTGCAGCCATGCAGCTGCCACGCGCACCACTCTTTCAGACGCTTGCATCCTGCAGCGCAGTTGTTAGCTTTTTTTTTTTTCCCATTGAGCACAGCAGCCCCCTTAGCACCGCTGTGAACAAGTGCGAGTAATCTTTGACGACAACAATAATGCACAACAAGCAACATGTGGATGTAGAAAAAAAGAAAGAGAAACGCATCAGCGAGCCACAAAGACTAGTGGATGACCCGAACCAGTCATCACCGTCAGGGGTACCAGTGCCTATTAGAACAGCGGCTATTCCATCAACTGTTGCCACTCCCACGAGAGCCGACCGCACCATTTTGTTAACTCAGCGGCATGTGCTGTAAAAGTCGGGGGAAGAACAAAATTTCTGCAAAAGCGCACGAAACAACCGTGTGTCATGTGTAGCTGTTGAAAAGCAATGTAAAGTTACAATTGCGCTGTAGCATCCCTGCTTTCGCTTTTGTGTTGCTATGACTCTCAGCACACATCTACTGAAAGTCAGTCCGCAACCCCCGTCCCTGCTAACTTTATAGTTTCAAATTTGCATAAGGTACGCAATATCTGCCTGCTGACACGCTCGCTTATATCAAACAGCACATTAGTGACATTTCCTTACAGCTATTATAGTGTACTTTTGCTGCTAAAAACTCAATGTTCGTCCACATTTGAACATACACAAACATCATTATACAAGACAAACATTCTGAATCGTATGTTTTCTTGCGTAACATTGGAAACCCATTAGTATACATGAGCAGATGTTGTGCAGCATGTTATCTGCTTGTTTTTGCTTTGAATTCCAGATGAAAGCTTTGGTATTCAATATTCCAACTGATGTTAGAATTTTTGGCCACATTGGGCACTATTCAATTCGAATTCAATTCAGGATGAAATTTCACTATTTGCACAGGCCTACTTTCCAGCACAGAATGCATCTTATGGTTGTATGCCACAATACGACAGAACGGACATCACAGCTGGCAGCTTGTGCTGGCGCAACAGCCATGTCTGCCTCCTGCTGTGTGAGAGACCACCACCACTGCTGGTTTAAGGAAAACAGAAATTTTGGACACTGATATTCTTGCCAAAGTGTACTCAAACTGGTTGTTTTGAAGAACATTTATAGGCTTGGGCGAATATCTGATGTTTTCAAATGTCCAGTGAAATAAATGCTGTGGAATGCCGTTGCAGAATGTTCAGGGGAACTGGAAAATAAAGCATATCATCTGAAAAGCCGTAACAATCATTTGAAAATACATTGTACTTGTGGGGCATTGCCTGGAAAACAAAAAAAAAATATTCTCCCGAAAAACATATCAGGCAGGGACTGTACCAATGAGATTTCATTTCATTTGTATTTGCTCCAGGCTTAAATCTTGGCATGCGAACTTTTTGAGGTGTATCAAAAAGCAGAGAAGTTCTGGCGTTTTGATGCTTATGACCAGGCTGAGAAGGTAGTTTCAGGGCAGCGTGGGCTGCATTGGCTGTGTAACTACCCTTTCAGGCAAAATTTACACTGCCGTGGAGCAGTGCCTCGGATGGATGTTTGAAAGTTACTCAAAATTTAATTTTAATGTGAGTGCTGTATGCATTTAAATTTTGTAATGCTTTAGAGTGGATTATGCACACATACTTTACTTGGCCTTCAACATATTGTACCCACTCGTACAAAGTTAACCAGAAAAGCAAAGGTCAGGCCTGTGAAGTGGATCTGTGCACTTGTATAATGAAATTGGCTTGTCTGGCCTGTGGATTGAAAGTGTCGCACAGCAAAACAATAATTTGATAGCATCGTACACTCAAAGTTGTGCTTGCAGCGTTTCAGCGAGGCGTGACAGGTGGATGCGTAACTGTTATAAGTGCAACCCTTGGCCTCCATGAATGTGAAGTGTGAACTGAACTTAAATAATTATTCCAGAACCCATAAACAAATTCGCTGTGGTGTAATGGTTCATAAGTAAGACGCTGAACTTACACTTTTATGCAAAAAATGTCTGAATGACATGGCTTTGAGATTAAACTTAACAATTCGGCAAGTTGAGAGGTAGTCATCCACAGCACTTGCATTTGTGTGTTGACATGTGTTTCTGTCTTATTCCGTGGCACCATTTGAAAGAAATCAGTACAAGAAAACTAGGGGTGGTGCAGATGTTTGAAATTTAGAGTAATTTTCAAATAGCATTTGCTATTCAATTCGATTTGCACTGAACTTTTACTATTTGAACTATTTGAAGTTGGTAATTAAAGGAAAAAAAATATGCCATATGTCTTGCCACAAGCGACTCATTTCCACTCATTGCCACATAACACCTGTGCACTGTGCTGAAGCTAACGTCCATGCACTGCAGCAAAGCTAACACCCATGTAGTGCAGCGAAGCTAACAGCAGTGTACGGCGGCCAAAACACCCGGGTACTGCGGCAAAGCTAACACTCGTGTCTGTGGCAAAGTTAGCTCAGCTTTCGGTTGCACAGTTCTCTGTTGGACGGTTCATCAGGACTTTGGTATGACACTGTGAGAAAATACTAGTCATTCAGTAAATCTTTTGCCCATGTATAGCAGCAGATTTCTCCATAATTTGACATGGTGTATTAAAAGAATATTAAGAAATTATTCGAAAATTATTCTATGCGATTTGCACTTAGCATAAATATTCGAATTAACTTTGCACTCAATATTTTGCTATTTGCACAGCTCTAAAAAACATTTTTTTTTTCTTGAATTTAGGAACCAGCTTCTTTCAGATATGTTAACATATGACACTTGTAAGTGAAGGTCTTATGCATTTTGCAGCCTATTCAGTCGATATGAAGTCGATACTTTGCTGTTCATGTCAACCTGACCACAAGAAAAAAAAAAAAAAAAGTCACATTCACATAAGCCTGCAGATTCACACAGATATTCATGCTCGTTCTCTATTATAACTGCAACTACCACACTATTGTACATTAATTTCCTTGCTTTTATACTGTACAATAATTATCTAGCTACTCTTTTTGTGGCCAGCTTTATATTGCAGCCTCACCATAGTGGTCTAGTGGCTAAGGTACTCGGCTGGTGATCCGAGGGTCACGGGATCAAATCCCGGTCACGACGGCTGCATTTCGGTGGAGGCAAAATGTTGAGGCCCATGTACTATGCAATGTCAGTGCACGTTAAAGAACCCCAGCTGGTTGAAATTTCCAGAGCCCTCCACTACGGTGTCTCTCATAATCATAGCTGGTTTTGGGACGTAAGACCCCAGAAATCAGTTAATCAGTTTTGTATTGCACTTTATTTTTTCTATAGTATCAATGTGGTTATCATCACAGACTAAACTGTGCTGCATGGTATTCTTATGCTGCATTCTGAATTGTTGAAGAATTGTTCATTATTTGTATCGCTGTATTTTTATACTTGCATGTGTTCATTAGACCCTCCCCTTTGCCATGCTTTCCTGTAAGCCCTGAGAATACGAAAAATGAGTGAACGAACGAATGAACGTAATGAATTAAATGAAGAGACGTTTCTGCCCTGTGTTTCCCGCAATGTCAGCCTCATTTTGCTGCACTATCTCCCATGCCGTGCATTGCCGCACTGACTCAGCCGGACGACCAGAAGAAGGCGCGCCTCATGTGGGAGCTGGTCCAAGGCTCCCTGCAGACGCTGGGCATACGGGACGCCGAGAGCCGTGTCCTGTGGACGGTGCTGGCAGCCATTGTACATCTGGGACACGCTGGAGCCCTGCGCAGTGAGTTGGTTTCGTCACCACGTCGCAAATCTGTTACGAGTTTGTGATGGGCACATGCGTCGTGGCAAGCACAAACACATTCAGCATATAAGCTAAACCTTGTTATAATGTCATATCTGGCAAAAAAATATTGTTGTCCTAGCCAAAATTGCCATGTGCATTTGTTTCTGCTTCACCATTCGCATTTATCCCTAGTCTTTCTGGGCGCGGCAACACTTGCCTTGGTTTCTTTGGTCGCTTTGTTTCTTTGCCTGCTTGATGAGCTGAGCCCACATCTTGCACAACACGGATACTCTGGATGAACTGCCAACATGGCACGCTTAGTCTGTCAACCGCCGTGTACGCACGTTGTCTGCCCTTACTTGCTTTTAGGGCACAGTTTTGCCCAAACAAACCTCGACTTGAGTTTATTCATGACGTCGTCTTGTCCTGTCTGCCTGTGCACCAGTACCTTTGCCGTCACCTATGTGACAATATTATTTGCAGCTTCAAGTTGAGTTTTTAGATGATTGAGATCAAGCAAATTAGCTCGGGCACCACTTGTAGATTTTCATGAGCAATTTCAACGTGGTGCCAGTAATGGGTCGGTCAGGTCAGGTCTGTTTGTTTTCTCTGAAGGCCCCTTTACCAGGAGTATTACAGAAGGGGTGGGATACATGTGACTGGCATTATGAATGTTGTTACATAAGATAATAAAAATTACAAATTAAGGTGCTGTAGTAACATTGTACAAACAAATACATGTGCGTTATGTGATGAACTTGCAATGGCATTGGAAGAGCAAAGCAATTTGAGGTAGGCAGTGAGGCGATGGTAGTGATAAATAAATACATCTATGAGGCAGCTAGTGACCCTTGAATACCACTGGTCAAGAACTCGCTTGCACACGTAAAATTGACCAGGGCCGCCTACGGGAAGCAGCCTTAGATGGTGCTGGGCTTAGAGTGTTCCTGGCATCATTTATCATATACATACTTCAAGCTTTGTAGTAATTTGTTTACAAGAAGTGAAGTAATTTATTTTGAGTGGCACCAAAGGAAAGAAATTTTAAATCACTTAATATTTATGTGAGCATTCGGGAATTCAGAATATCTTTAGAAGCCTATAATAAGTTGCTTGAACAGATGTTTGGCTGGGCTGCTTCACAGCTATAGGTTGGTAGGGTTGGCTTTATTTTTGTCTATATTTTCTTTAGAACTACAACCAACTTAGCAGCAGAATGCACACCACTAGAATGGGCACCTTTCTGCAGCAGGATGAACGGGTTTGAGAAGTTTCATTGTGGCACACCACACAAAATTAGTCAAGGTGAACAACGGAGAGCATCCAGCTAATTTATGTGAGCAATTCCTTTGCTCCATTAACATTTACTTCTGTAAAACACCAATCAAACGCTCTCACCCGAGCGAGTGTTCCCCCTCCTGCAATAGGAGAATTTTGAGTTTTCGTGCTGCTTCTAAGCAGGTGCCCCCCCCCCCCCTCCTTCTTTTGCTCCAACTTCTATTCTCTGGCACATCATCCCAAAGCTTACTGTGCAATGTCAGTGCACATTAAAGAACCTCAGGTGGTTGAAATTTCTGGAGCCCTCCATGACAGAGTCTCTCATACCCACACTTGTTGTTCTGGTATGGGCAAGAAAACATGGGCAAGAAATTTATTGCATTACCTGTATGCCCACAGTGTCATTCCAGAATCCTGAAGAACAGTCCAACAGATAATTGTGCAACAGAAAGCTGAGGTAACTTCGCCGCAGTACAGGGGTGTTAGCTTCGCCGCAATGCACCACTGTTAACTTCGCCGCAGTGTGCAAGTGTTAACTTCATCGCAGTTCACGAGTGTTAGCTTTGCCGCAGTACGCGAATGTTCGCTGCAGTACACGGCTATTAGCTCCTCCGCTATACACGAGTGCAAGTTTCACCGCAGTACAGTGGTGTTATGCGGCGAAGTGCACTACTTGCGGGAATTGGCCACTTGTCATGAGGCATGGCATATTTTTTTCCCCTTAATTACCAACTTCTTCCCTGCACTATCCTGAATTCGAGGGATTTTGCACTATTGTGGATAGCAGCTATTGTGAGCACTGTGGAATGAGCTGTCAATCAAGTGACTCCTGCAGTGGTGCGGATAATGGATGCTTAAGCTTTGACAGCATTAGTGCACCTTTATGGAAATGGCCTTTCGCTTCGAAAGCATGGCTGTTTGGGCAAGCAGGTATGCTGTGACTTATAGGGGTGTAGCAAGACAAAGCAAAAACAAAGGTGGAAGGGGTCATCAAGACAATGGGATGACATGGTGAGCACTAACTTCCAGTTGGTTAGGTTAATGCACACCCTGTTGTTACTTCATCTTGATTACCCTTTCCACTTTCTGCTTTTTTGCTTGTGTGTGGGGTGTTACTCACACACTAGACCTTTCAGTTGTTTTCTTCCTGCCATGCATCTGTGCTTAAAAGGACGTTAAGGGTGCATTACTGACAAATATATTTACAGCATGAAAAGTATGGGATGCACAAGAAGAGAATAGACACAGGATAGGCACTGTCCTTGTTGCACTCTATGCCTATTTGTTAATCGTGCACTGACTAGGGTCTGAACATGTCCTTTTAAGCCGCATTTGTTGCACATTGGGCCCCTCTTTTAAGTGTTCAACTTCGTGTTGCAAGCGCTTGTCCTGTGTCTGTTCTTTCCTTATGTATCTCATCTTTCCCGTGCTCTCTATATATTTTTGAATCTGTTCTTTTATATCTTAAAGTGCTTAGCTTATTTCTACAACAGGCGTTCTCTGTTCCAGAGTTAAACTAATCAGAAATGGCTTCTCTATGTAATGCACATATTAAAAGGACACCAAGGGAAATAATAGACTATTAAGATGAGCAACATTGAAAGATAAGGTTTGCATGATAACCAGTTTGCCATCCCTGACGAGACCATGGCAGATGCAAGCAAGAGAACGACGAAATTGGGAACTTCGAATGGTGCCCTCCGTCCTGCCCTGTAGGTACCACATCGAAATTACGTCAGCTCATTTATTTCTAATACTCGACTGCTCCTTCAGGTTATGAATCAAATCTGTATGAAGAAATCTTTGACAATAAACATGCAGCGGCCACAGTCGTTGCTACATATCACAGCTGTGGAGCGCATGCACCATGGTGTCAGCAGCTGGCACCATGACATGCAGTCCTCTTTCGGTGCAGGCTGTTCAAATTGAGTGGTGACACCAAAGCCATAAGCAGTAATTTACGACATAAAAAATACATTTTTGGCATGCAGAAGCCATTGACTCCAGCATGGGCAGAAAATTGCTTTAGCCAAACTCGGTATTTTCCTCTAGTGTCCCTTTAGCGTCAAGCTGTTTTTGTGCAGGTGCGAATGGGCGACCACAGTTTGCACGTGCGGCCAGTGCGCAGCGAGCATCCCTCCTGCTTGGCACGTCAGTTGAGGACCTCGCCAAGTCTGCCCTCGACTCACCACTTCTGACGGCCGCGGGCAACAGCCGGGGGCCTGCACGGTATGGAGTGTACGCTTTGTGTCCCCAAAGATTCTTTGTGGGTGTGGAGGGGCATTTTGGGGACATCGATAGCAGCGTAGTTGTCACTTCGGGCATGACTTTTCCCATTACTTGGATTCATGTGTTGCAGAGCAGGGCGTTGCCTCTACCAGTGCTTATTGATTTTAGATTAATATGACTGAGCAGAACGTTGTTGCAACAGAGTTACAAACCTGGATGAGTATCTCTCTTTCGAGAATGGGAGATGCATTAATGCTAGAGTTGTATGAGCGTGGGAGTTTTCAAAAGAGCCAGAGTTCGTGACTGATCCTGCTGAGCACCTTGTGTATGAACCTATGTTTACGTTCACCTCCCAGTGCTTACATATCATTATTTTTCAAGCTCTAATGCCACTGTAACGATTTGTCAATGTCTTAATGCAAGAAACTATGTACCTTATTTGTTAGCATTCTTGACTTTAAAAAGAAAGTGGTCATGTAGAATTCTTGTGAAATTGAAATTGAGAAAGTGTCATCATTTTTATCTTTGCCATAATGCCATTGTTAAAGTAGTGCACAGTTGAATCCCGCTACAACAAAATTCACAGGACGGGTGAATAATTTCGTTATGGAAATTCATTCTTGCAATATGTCGAAATGCTTGCGTGACGGGTGACTCACTGATGCAAAAAACAAGCTTTATTGCCAAAAATCAGCCAACTTTGCCCGTTTTCACTTCTTTCCAAGTGATGGCAGAACACTACTTTCACATGTCGCTAGCTCAAGAGCTAGTGCCCCATCATCGTCCTGCGACTCAATGCAACGCCTGATGATGTCGAACGCATCCATCACCTGTGAAGTCGTTGGTAGTGCGGGATCACGTGCTGGAATTGTTATATCTTTGTCCAATGAAACACAGTCTTCCTGGACGCTCTTTATAATGTCTTCGTCAGTCATGTCCTCGCACACTACCAAGCACGAGTCACCTTGGATGAACTCGTTGAGATGTGCATCTGTGAGCACATCTTTTTCCTCCAAGGTACCCATGTAACTAATTCTTTGTCCAGCAACCAATCCTCATCACATTCTGCATTGCCAACATGAGATTTGTTCACAGAATCTGAGGTCTTGGCACATTGCACAGTGAACCCGGCATGGTGAAAGCAGTTCATGACTACAACTCTCGCCGCCTCGCACCATGAAGCAACGATCATTTGGAGCAATATGAACAGGTTGACTTTTGTTGTGCAGCCCAACCAAGTGTTTAAAATCAGCCTTTGGATAATACACTTACAGTAGGCACACTTGACGCTTTGAATGACCCCCTTGGTCGAGGGGCTGGGTAGTGATAGACGTGCGGCCAGTGCGCAGCGAGCATCCCTCCTGCTTGGCACGTCCGTCGAGGACCTCGCCAAGTCTGCCCTCGACTCGCCACTTCTGACGGCCGCGGGCAACAGCCGGGGGCCTGCACGGTACGGAGTGTACGCTTTGTGTCCGCAAAGATTCTTTGTGGGTGGGGAGGGACATTTTGGGGACATCGATAGCAGCCTAGTTGTCACTTCGGGCATGACTTTTCCCATTACTTGGATCCATGTGTTGCAGAGTAGGGCATTGCTTTTACCAGTGCTTATTGATTTTAGATTAATATGACTGAGAATAACGTTGTTGCAACAGAGTTACAAAACCTCGATGAGTATCTCTCTTTCGAGAATGGGAGATGCACTCATCATCAAGGCTGACTTTCTGTATCACCAAGTGTTCAAGGGACACACATGCGCTGTGACTCTTGCCTCAGAAATTGTATGAGTGTGTTACTTTTCAAAACAGCCAGAGTTTGTGACTGATCCTGCGGAACACCTTGTGTATGAACCCATGTTCACCTTTCAGTGCTCACATTATTTTTCAAGTTGTATTGCCGCTGTAGCTATTTGTCAATGTTTTGTTAACGCAAGAAACTATGTACCTTATTTGTTAGCATTCTTGACTTTAAAAAGAAAGTGGTCATGTAGAATTCTTGTGAATTTGAAATTGAGAAAAGTGGTCATCATACTTATCTTTGCCCTAATGCCACTGTCAAAGCAGTGTACAGTTGAATCCCGCTACAACAAAATTCTCAGGACGGGTGAATAAGTTCGTTATGGAAATTCATTCTTGCAATATGTCGAAATGCTTGCGTGACGGGTGACTCACTGATGCAAAAAACAAGCTTTATTGCCAAAAATCAGCCAACTTTGCCCGTTTTCGCTTCTTTCCAAGTGATGGCAGAACACTACTTTCACATGTCGCTAGCTCAAGAGCTAGTGCCCCATCATCGTCCTGCGACTCAATGCAACGCCTGATGATGTCGAACGCATCCATCACCTGTGAAGTCGTTGGTAGTGCGGGATCACGTGCTGGAGTTGTGTTATCTTTGTCCTTGAAACAGTCTTCCTGGACGTTCTTTATAATGTCATCGTCAGTCATGTCCTCGCACACTACCAAGCACAAGTCAGCTTGGATGAACTCATGGAGGTGTGCATTTGTGAGCACATCTTTTTCCTCCAAGGCTGCCCACGCAACTGTAATTTCTTTGTCCAGCAGCCAAGCCTCATCACAATCTGCATTGCCATCGTGAGCTTCGTTCACAGAATCTGAAGTCTTGGCACATTGCACAGTGAATTCGGCATGGTGAAAGCAGTTCATGACTACAACTCTCGCCGTCTCGCACCACAAAGCAACGATAATTTATAGCGCCATGAACAGGTCGATTTTTGTTGTGCAGCCCAACCAAGTGTTTAAAATCAGCTTTTGAATAAGACACTTACAGTAAGCACACTTGACGCTTTGGATGACCCCCTTGGTCGAGGGGTTGAGTAGTGATAGACGTGCTGTTCAGTAGCAGAAACTCGAGCTGCACTTTCTTGAGCTCGGTGTCCTCAGTGGCATGTGCTGAACAATTGTCGAAAAGCAGACAAACCTTTCGGCCTTGTATGCTCCTGTCCCGGTCGAATTCCTGAACCCACTCTCTGAAAATTGCACGGGTCATCCACATCCAACTGTTGGCCATGCGCTTCACCAAAAGATGCCGGTTTCCTTTGAAGCAGCATGGTTTTGCACTTTTGCCAATGACCAAAACTGGTCGCTTATCCGAGCCATCCACACTGGCACACAGGAGCACAATGATTCTCTTTTTGCTGTGCTTACATCTTTGGCTTGCCCCCTTGTTGGGCAGCATCTTGTAGAATAGACTGGTCTCATCTGCGTTGTATATGTCTGATGGTGCGCAACTTTTTAGGATGCTTCCGAGGGTGGGTGGCATCCACACGGTGGTGCCGTCATTATCCACCAAAGCGGCTTCACGACACAAAAAACATTGCTGATAATGCCGGGAAGGGGTTTGAATCTGTTCAGCAAGCCTACGCTGGCCTTGAAGTCGTCTGTGCCGAGCACGCAGGCGAAATCTAATGCTTTCTGCTGCACAACATCACCGCTAAGGGCAATTTTCTTGGCCTGCGTCTCTACAAACCTGCACTGTCAAAGGCTTCGTGCATTGGCTGGGTCAACTTATTGTACTCGCCAACGTCCCTGGAGTTAGAGCATTGTTTATTGCGTCCTTGCTCTTCAATGCTATTGATAGAGAGCTCACCACAATTCCAGACTCCTCAGAAATGAGTGCCTTCTTTTCAGCTTCATCCTGTGCAATGATGTGAGCCTTGTCTTCGAGTGACAAACACTCGCGCTTTTTTACCAGCTGCGACATGGTTATTCACGTCCTCGCAGCCTCAGGAAACAACTGAATCAAATGCAGTTGTTTGCTGTGAAGCCATCGCCCGAACACCTCGTCGCACCCTACTGGGATTTCCCTCAACTCAATGACTCAACCGTGGCCTCCGTGATCAACAACTCAACTGTGGCCTCTGTGATCAGCTCTGGCAGAGCGTAGCCGGAGCTGATCGCAGAGGCCACGACTCAACTTTGTATAGACATACACAAATAAGCAATCCCTGACAATTAAGTCATTCTCAGGAACTTAAATAAAATGATTACAAATAGAATAAAAAACAAATCAGGGTGCATTGTTTGTCTACTGACTACGATTCAAAACGTTTGGTTTGAATTCCATGAGGGTGGGTGTATTGCACCGCCAGCCCGCGGCATGCGGCTTTCTTTTTTTGTTTATGCTGCACCAGGGGTTGCTGTTGTGCCTGCTTTGCCTGCTCCAAGCAGCTTCTCGTGTTATTTCATGCTTTGTTGTGGCAAAAATTTCATTGAAGCGGATTTCGTTGTGCCAGGATTTGACTGTAGTTCGTCCTACCTATCAGAAATATTTATCTCATTTGTGTGCATACCACAGTTTACAAAGCCATGGACTATAGGAAACATTAATGACCAAGTGTAGCAGCTATGAATACGAATGACTAATTATAATCTGTTTAGCTCCTGTCATGTGTAAGTAATAAATGCTCTTCATAAACATGAACAAAGTGTTCAAGACATTTATTTCATTGCAAATGTTGCTGTGGTGTCTCCAGTACACCGAGGACATAAGGAATCTTGTTGATTCAGATAATTTTATAGTAGAAATGTCTGACTGCGCTGGCTCCTTTTTTTTATGTGAAAGGAACACCCCTAGGACGTTTCTGTTATTTAACTGATGCGCTGTACCTTAGTGCAACAATGATGACACGACTTGGTGGTTCAGCGCTCCTATCTCTGCCTCATCTAGCATGCTATACAGTAGAACCTGGATATAACGAACTATCGGATATAACGAAGCAATCGTAATTCCCCTTGAAATTCCTATAGATGAAATTGATATTGGTTATAACAAACTAATGGTTATAACGAAGTAATTACCGCTCCCCTTCAACTTCGTTATAACGAGGTTTTACTGTAGATTTTGAGAAACAGGGATATGTTTTGTACATTTTTGCTCCAGAGATGCTAGTGTATTACAGTAAAACCTCGTTATAATGAAGTTGAAGGGGGAGTGGTAATTACTTTGTTATAACCATTAGTTTGTTATAACCAATATCAATTTCATCTATAGGAATTTCAAGGGGAATTGCGATTGCTTCGTTATATCCGATAATTCGTTATATCCGGGTTCGTTATAACGAGGCTTTACTGTAGTACTTAGTGCCTGCCGTCCTTTCTTCCTGTGTGTTGTCTGTGTACTTTTGACATAACAGCAAAAATGGTCATTTCCTGGTATGTTGCACACAGAGGAGACGGCGCCGGAGATCCTGCGGAGCCCCTGCAGGACTTTGTGGCCTCCCTGTACCAGGAAGTGTTCAACGTCGTGGTGTCTCTTGTAAACCGGTAAGCATGGCATTATATGTTCCGTGCAGTGAATCCTCGAAGATGTATCTGCGGTGTTACCTAGAGTGGCACAACAGTCAAGGCTATGCTCACAAAATTAATACACTGCTGTCCACAGAGTTTAACAATGTGTCAAAGCTTCCTGCGTGCCGCCAAAAGGGGTTCACTTCAGAATCACATGGAGGCACTTAATACAACTACATATATCGTGGCAATACCTCGTTAACTCAAACTCGCATATCTCAAAAAATTGGCTAAGTCAAAATTTTCCACGGCACTGAACCTTTTCCTATGCGTCCCACGTATTTGTTGCCCTTTATCTCGAAATATTTTTGGGTCGGATTGCGGATATGTCGAAATCCTGACTAGGGATGGAATGAAAATTCCGCCGCCAGACCATTTTACAAGATTTGCGCGGTGCTGCCGTGCCTGAAGTCCCTCGATTTTTTTTTTCTTTTTTAGCCGTGCCTGCCACGAATTCGATGCTTTCCGCAAATGTGAAGTCGGAGCCTAGCAACGTGTCAATTTTGTCTAGCAACCCTGTGGCACGTCGTGTGGGACGCCATGGGCGCATGTGCAGAACAGGCCCCCTGCCCATGCTTGGCTCGGTTTTGTCTCGTTCACTTTTTGTACTGCATGTGATTTTCTCTCAGAGATGTGATTTCTGTTAAATCTGCGCAACGCATGTGGTACGGATTTTTTGCTGCTTGTGAGGAGCAGCTACTTAGCGTGAGTGCGGCGAGCATGGCATCACTAAAGCAGTGTAAGTCACTAACACTAGAAAGGAAGGTTGCCCTAATTAAGGAAGTGGAGAAAGGAGGCTGAACAAAATCGAGCATTGTGCAAGAATTTGGCATCCTTTTGTCTGCGCTTTCAATGGTGCTGAAAAACAAGCAGAAGGTGCTCGATGGACATCAACAGAGCTTCTCCAGCCAGCGGAAGCGGGTTCGAGGCTCCAAGTTCCCAGATGTTGAAGCGGCGATGATGGTGTGGCTGCAAAATGCCAGAGCAGCCAACCTTCCCGTCACCACAGCATTAATGATGGAGAAGGCAGATGCTCTGGCCTTGCTAATGGGGCACACAGACTTCAACTGCAGCAATGGCTGGTTTGACCGCTTGAAAAAAAAGGAACAGTGTTGTGTCTAACTCGGTGCACGGCGAGAGCGGCGCTGTCATCGGAGCCACTGCTGACAACTGGTGCAGCAGCCGGCTCGCCGAGTTGCAGAAGAGTTACGCCAACAGAGATATCTTTAATCTTGACGAGGCAACACTCTTTCCTAAAATGTTGATGAGCCTCACCTTCACACACGCTCCACCGTTCGGTGTGAAACAACAGAAGGGCAGGGTAATGGTCCTTTTTGGCGCAAATACCACAGGTGACGAAAAGCTACCGTACTGAGAATTGGCAAAGCTCTCAAGCCTAGGTGCTTTCGAAGTGCACGACTACCGAATGGCGGGGAGGATCAGCTCATGCGGTGTGTCAAGCAGCTGGATGACACCTTCCTAGGCCCAAGCGCAACCGCAAAGCAGACCAGCATTAGGTAGTTTTCTCGGCTAAATAAAATGGCAGTGCGGCAAAACCCAGATGGTTAACGTCTTTTGTATGTTATTTATTTCTTTTTCAAACCTTTACGAGAAGAAAGATTAGATGCTGCTGCTGAAGAGCTGCTAAGTTGCAGTGACTTTTCTGGAAAGTGCTCGATTTTTCCTGGCAATTTGCACAACTTTGCTTATCTCGAAAGTCTGCTTATCTCGAAATTTTCCCCGGTTTTCACAACTTTGAGTTAATGAGCTAGTACTGTGCATACAACATACAGTCAAACCTGATGTGTAACTTCGGTTTAAACGTAGTTGCAAAGATTCCCCCACCCAGTCCCCATTGAAACCCATGTATTGGCTGACCGCTTAAGCCGTAGTCACTTGTTGCATTGCATACGGTTAGTACGAACCATTTGCTTGTTTTTATATGTTCACAGGCAGAAAATTGGCAAAATTTCACTTGCGCAGACGTTCGATTCACGAGCGGCTACAACCGGACTACAATTTTCAGCGATAGTGACGTCAAAACATGGCCATGTTGACGTATTTTCTGTTTGTACGGCTGGTTGCCGATCGAAGCACACAAAAGCATGGCCTTCGAGATCGCCATGACGTATTTTTTTGTTTGTACAGGTCGTTGCTTATCGAAGCGCTCAAAAGCGTGGCCTACGAGATTGGTTTTTCTTAGCCCGCAGCAGCTGACGGTAGGGGAATTCGCTGTCACTTTGGAATCCAATCCAAGCATTGTAAAGGCTCGAACGCCATCAGCCACGTTTCTTTCTTTTCTTTCATTCTCCCGTGTCCGCCGGCGGTGGTGTGTTTTTGCGCAGTGGTGTGTCAACGTGCTTTTGCACGGCATATATTTTTTTTGTTCGGTGCACATGTTGTGCGAGCACGTGAGGACTGCTATGCCGAAGTGCATTTTGAGTGTTAAGGAAAAACTGGAAATCATTCGCACCATTGAAAATGGAGCGAAGAAATCTGCGGTTGCCCATGAAAAGAACTTGCCTCTGACGACTGTGTGCGGAATATGGACGCTCGCGAAAAGTTGAGGGGCGGCACAGGCAGCAATCTGAAGAGGTGCCGCATCAGAGACTCTGCTTTTCCTGAAGTGGAAAAGGCCCTGCTTCTTTGGTTAAAGAAGGCGCGGAGCATGAACCTGCCAGTCACTGAACCCCTTCTTACTGAGAAAGCGCTAACTTTCGCAGCGCAACTGAATTGCGCTGGTTTTGCCTGCAGCAACGGCTGGTTGTCGCGATTTAAAGCCCGCTACAGCATAGTGGGGAAAGCTGTTTGCGGTGAGGCTGCTGCAGCAGACAAAGAAGGCGCTGATGAAGGAACATCTGGTTCTGAGATTTTCATGAGGCATGAGTTAATAAAAATGGGCGTGCGATGGGAACACATAATCTAGTGAAATCCTCATAAAAATGAGCTCAAAATTACGTCACCTACCCGCAATATAAGCGTAACGTGCCACAACAAACTCTTACTAGCACAGTGTACATAAGGCAGCTTCACTGATTAGCATTTTGTTCGCGTGCTTTTGGTACCATGTTTCTAAACGATAATCTCCTTTGCCAGTGCCCTTCACTGAACCTGCAGCAAGTTTAATGTAATCGAATCAAGTGAGAAACTTGCGGGTCCGTTCTCAAACACCGTTTAAGTGACAACTGTCTTATCACTATTTTAAATCAAATCGGCAAAAAGTTGTGGTGCTGACGTCCGCCGAAGTGAATGCGTTATATTTTTGTCAGCAACGTCAGTTAAACGCAGTTCTACCTTTCACGCTTCCTAAGCTCGGCTTCTGTAAACACACCTTTCCGTGATCACATTACATGCGGCAGAACAATGAATTGCAGGAAGCCTTGGCAGCCTACGATGCCACCGACAGATTCAATTTTGATGAGTCGGCACTTTTCTATTGCCTTCTTCCAAACAGGACATTGGCATTTGAGAATGAAAGGTGCACCGGCGGAAAACATGCCAAAAATCGGATATCGGTCGCTTTCGGCGTGAACATGACCGGTAGTGAGAAGCTGCCACTGATGGTGATCGGCAGATACGGAAACCCGCGGTGCTTCAAAGGCGCCCGTCTGCCATCTGATGTCATTTACCAGCACAACAAAAACGCGTGGATGACTGCTCAGCTTTTCGAGGAGTATGTGCGCCAGCTGGACCACCATTTTGCTGCCAGCCCCGCCACGGTGGTCTAGTGGCTATGGTACTCGGCTGCTGATCCGAGGGTCGCGGGATCGAATCCCGGCTGCGGCGGCTGAATTTCGATGGAGGCGAAATGTTGAGGCCCGTGTGCTGTGCGATGTCGGTGCACGTTAAAGAACCCCAGGTGGTCGAAATTTCCGGAGACCTCCACTACGGCGTCTCTCATAATCAGAACTGGTTTTGGGACGTTAAACCCCACAAAACAACAAAACAACAATTTTGCTGCCAAAAAAAGGAATGTCCTGATCGTTCTCGACAATGCCTAGGCGCATGTCGATTTGGATAACCTGACTGCAATTAAGCTGCTTTTTTTTTTGCCCCTTAACACGACAGCACTCGCCCAGCCCCTCGATCAGGGCATCATCCGCTCGGTGAAGCAGACATACCGCAAAAATCTGCTACCGAGGATGTTGCTCGCTATGGATAGCGGCAAAGCGTACACAATAGACCTGCTGGGTGCTATACACCTACTCGTGCACTCATGGAGGCAGGTCCAGCCGGCAACAATACAGAATTGCTTCGCGCGAACGCAATTCAAGGTGCTTGAAGGCGACGACAACGCGGACGATGAAGACACCGAGGACTGCAAGAACCGCTTGGTTGAGGTGCTCGAGCGGCAAGGTGCAGCAGATGGGGAGGTGAACTTCGGCACGTTCCGAGATGTCGACGGCGACGTGACTACCTCCCCGGACTTTTCAGACAGCGAAATTATTGTCGCCATCGCACCTCGCCCAGCTTCAAGCGAAAGCGAGGAGGACAGCGATGTCGAAGTGGACGGCGGCCCTTCAATATCTGACGCGGCACATGCTGAGGCAGTGATGCGACAGTGAGCCTTTGCAGAGAAGCACGGCCTAATGGACAAACTTGCTGCTGGACTTGCTACCTTTGAAGATGCCGTCGTTGCGGCGAGGCCACCACAGCGGCAAGTGAAAATAACAGATTTTTTTTTTGCTGCCTGCTCTTGAATAAAGGTTGCATGCCTGTGTGTGCGTGAGTGTGTTTATGGGGTTTGTGACGTTCATTTTTGGCTGGTAAGTAGCCGCTAAACCGGCACTGACGGTTAATTCGCACATCGCTTAGTGCGCACCCAAACGTCATTCCCGACCAACTATGTATTAGCGAGGTTTGACTGTACATACATACATACTGTCACTAACAAGGGGACTAACAGGTGTGGAAAACAATACAGTGGGATGTACCACAAGGTATGAAATGTAAAGGACAGCATAAATTAAGCATAAAATTAGTGTACATTATGAAGTTCGGAAATTTAGCCCCTCGGAGATACATCAATTTACCCAGTTGCAGATACATCAATTTACTTAAAATAAGTTGTTACAGACCTACTAGTGCTCTCATAGTTTGCCAGAACAAAAAAAACAAACAAAAGAAAGAAACTCCACAACTAAATGGTGCTTGTAAAAATGTTGGAGCTTTCTGCATATGTCTAACATATAAGCAATTGACTACAGACACTAACATGCTTGAATTCGGGGGTTATCAGTGATCTATTCTCTCAATAGAAGGTGCCGTTAAAGCCACGTCTCCTGGCAACAAAGCTTAGTACAGTGGCGCAGCTGTGATCACGCAGTCACCGAAGCACATCGACGTTGCTCCCGTGTGCAGTGCACTCGGCGGTTCTGGCCGAAGTGTGGCGGCAGTGCAGGTTCTGGACTGCCCTGGATTCCAGCCCCAGAGCGGCACTGGGGCAGGGGGAAGTTCTGCGGCCACACTGGAAGAGCTCTGCCACAACTACATCCAGGAGCGACTGCAGTTACTCTTCCACCAGTGGACCTTCCTCAGTCAGCAAGAGCGATACGATCAGGTGTGTGTGTGTGTGCGTACTTTCTGGAATAAGTTTGCACAGAAGCCACCGCATTTACTCATGTAAGGGCCATCCCTCCGTCTTGAACGTCCAATTCGAAGAGAGAGAATTCGATCAAGAAAACAGATTGCAAAAGAGATATTGAAGATAAGTTCCAGCAAACGATGTGTGTTCTAATAGAAAAGCTTTAAAGTCTTCCCGATAATAACGATCTCCACTGCGTCAGGTTGCATAGAATGTACAATGTAGGAGTGAGTGAGTAGCAACTTTATTCGTCGAAGGGGCGAGGGGTAATGGAGGCTGCAAGGCTGTGCCTTTCGATGAAGTCTTCAGCATGTTCCAGGACCCGTGTCTGGATGTCTCTGTCAGTGCTGGAGAGAAGGGCCTCTCGTCATAACAAGTTCAGTATTGCAAGGAAATACTAGCTTTGTTATATTGAATAATCTTTACAAATATATATTTATAACATTGTTTTTATTGCAGTAATACTTTTTGTTAGATTGGTGGTAACTGATACTGAGGCCTGGCTTTGTGTAGGCTTTCATAGCTTCACCCATTTATAAAGGGTGTGGTTGCAGGTCAAACTGTGATGTGTCAAATTTTGTGTGGCATTGTGGATAGGGCTTTTCAGCACTTTGTTTTTACTAGAGCTGTGCAAACAGCAAAATCTTGAGTGCTAAGCAAATTCAAAATTAATATTTGAGTGTGCATTGAACAGAATATTTTTCTAAAATGTTCGAATATTTCTTTCAATAAATCAGTGTTAGTTTATGCAGGAAGTGTACTGCTAAATGTGGGCAAGAAAGTTTTCAGTGCAACAAGAAAGAGCAGTGTAGGAGAGAACTGTGCAGATTCATCAGTTCACTTTGCCACAGTACAGGAGTGTGAGCTTCGCTGCAGCGTGCCAGTGTAAACTTTGCCTCAGTGCACAAGTGTTATGCAGCAAAGTGTACAGCATGTAGAAATAGGCAGTACACAAGTTTTAGCCTCATGGGAGTTTGCTAGTGAGAACTTTGCTGCAGTACACAATTATTATTCGGTCACAGGATGTAGCACAATTTGTCCCTAAAGTACAAACTTCGAATAGTTTGAATAGTAATGTTGGTTTATAAATTAAATTCAATAGCAAGCACTATTTGAAAACTATTACAAAATTTGAATAATTGTACATCTTAGTTTTTTTTCACCTCGTTGGTGCCAGTTATATTTGCACTAGGTTTAGTGTCTGACTCCTTTCCACTAATCTTAAGTGCTTGTTCATGCCTGGCTGTGTAGTATGCCTTAGAATTTTCATTGCATGACATGGTATGATGTATTGTAACATTTGTATATGTTGTGCCTAGTACTTTCCTGTGTTCCTCAGATTTGTAGCCACATTTCACTGCTTTTTTTTTTTTTGTGACTGACACTGCGACCTGCTTCTACAGGACATCATTGGGCATCTCTCTTACTACTCCTGTGACAGTGACGCAACATCTGTTGTGCGGAATCCAAACTCGATGCCAATCTTATCTTGTGGGTTGGCACCACCTTGCAGGAAGCTGTAGTGCTGGAAACGGAGGAGTTTGGAGAAGTAGCGTCACCGGCTCCGTTGGTGTCCCTTCTAGACCGCAGCCCGCCCCAGTCGGGTCCCCTGCGTGCCTCGACGACCGACCTGCGGCACAGTGCCAGTCAGCAAGGCCAGACCTGCGGCCTCCTACAGCTGCTGGACGACGAGTGCCTGTATCCGGGCAACACTGACCAGGCCTTCCTTGACAAGCTCCTTCACATGGCAGCTTCTGCGCAACCTCGGGGTCAGCAACACATATTGATTTCATTTTAACCCCTTTGGTTTCTTCAATTAGTCTGCACACTTAAATCAAAGTACAAGGGCACCTCTGTATTTGACCCACATCGGTATGCGGCTGTTATGGCCAACAATTGGAATTGCACCCTTGTCATTAGCAGCAGAACATGGTATCCATTAAGATAGCACAGCAGGTATTGAAGTGGTGTGAATTGAGTCACGTCACATTCATGAAAGGGAGAGTTAGCATCCACTTATTTGTAGTGCAAAGCTGTAAAAAAGTTTATGTGGACTTTTTAAAAACGAAAGTTGTTAAAAAATAAAGAAGACGAAGGGGCGGCCAACACAAGCAGCGGCCATGGGCGGGCTCGCACGACAGCTTGGCCATTACCTTCGAACAGGCCAGACAGTCGGGTCCGGTTGCCCTTCTTCGTATTTTCGTTGCAAAAGCTTCTTAGTTGATGAAAAATTTATTCAGGTTCGGATTTCGAGCTCGGGACTAGGGCCTGTACCTCGGACCAATGCCATGGGGATTTCATTGTAGCCTTGTGCCATAAATGGACGGGTGCTCATTTTTTGCTTTCATAATCATCACTGCTGAGAGTTGGCCCCTTCTTCAGATCGCTTTATTGAGTGTTTTGCCAAATGTGTTAGCAATCTCAGCAGTTATGGCATGTATTGGTAGTATTTTATTTATTTGTTGTAATGCAAATTATTGCTAAGCTTTGCCACTTGAAAGTGCTGCTGCTTTTTGTTTTGCAACATTGTAGGATATGTTATGAACCACTGAGATGAAGCATGCTGTTTAATGTTTTAGTAGAAGTGTACTTTTCAAATTTTTTGCTCATTTTCCAGCACTAATTTTGCTCAATAGTAAGCATCTTAAAGTTTCATATGAACATCTCCTAGAAACATTGTAGTTCAGTAGAATGAGCTCGATTACTTTAATAGTATAAAGATTTAACCATTATAGTAGTATTATATGGCTTAGTATTAAATTTAAACATACTGTGAATAAGCACATGGTCATTGATGTTATCTAGGCACTTAAATAGAAAGGATTTTCTGGATTTGAGGAAAGTGATAGATAAGAATGACCACTATGCAGTAGGCAAATGCTAGACACATGGTCACAAAATTGGTTTTAGGGGTTGTTTCTAACATATTGACACAAGATGAGGCTATGTTTACCAGTGCAGTACCAGTTAAATACCAGTAGGTTTCTACTAGGACCACTTGGAACCAGTAGCAGACCGATTGAATCCCAACTGGGACCACTTCAGGCCAGTTGAAACCAGTAGCAATATTTTCACCTGGGATACAGATGGCAGCTATAGTCTCTAGACGTGGTGTACTCAACAGGTGCAGTTGTGTACAAAGAAATCACAGTATAGCAGATACTATATCAAAAATCTTCCCTCGATTGATGAGGGTATAACAGACACCCATGATTATAGCAGTGTGTGCAGCTTTGGAACAATGAAAATCAAGTGGGATTTGAAGAAAAAAATATTTATGGGGCAGGAAATATATACAAGAGGGAGATGGGGCAGAGGCATGAGAAGCTTTGGTGGGTAGTGAAGTGGGCATCTTGGAGGTCCGCACAGTCGTATCTTAGGATGTGGTAATATGGAAAATACCACCTGACTTAAACATGTTGATTACAGTTCATAAAGGATTGTTCATGTGTCTAAACAGTACTTGTTGCTATGCTATCAAGCCCATCTTACATGCAGTACCTTACACTGATTTTCCACAATAACTGAACATCAATTTCAGAAACAGTCTTATACGCTGAACACATCAAAAGCAAATTGCTCGAAACAGATTGCATCATTCATTTCATTTCATTTCATTTATTTTACCCTCAATCGCACATAGCTTTACAGAGGGGAGTGGGGTACAAAAAAATAATAAACTATAAACAAGAGCAAACATAGTAACATCAAAATAATAAAGATCACGAGACATGAAAATTCGATGTTAGGCAATACACTGAATGTATGTGTAAGTATCATCAGAAACATGGGGGAAACAGAGTACAAAGATATATATGTACAATATACACTTCACGCGTCATCACGTAAGTACTTCTGTATTGTAGAAGAAAACAAGTCATGATTTGAAATGGAAACCATGTCCGAGGGAAGGTGGTTCCAGTCGTTGGATGTGCGTGGGACGAAGGAATGATGGAATGATACCATGGGTTAGCAATACACATGCTTCTTGAAGATGCAGACGCTTTTGACCGTAAGGAATGACGTGGGTGACGCGTTTTTCTCGTGGTGTCCAACCGCAGAGCACCAGTCGCTGTTGGTGCGAGGAGCCCGTCCGGGGGAGTTCACCATCTTCCACCAGATGGGGTCACTGCCAGTCACCTACTGCTGCAAGGGTTGGCTCAGGGCCAGCCGGGAGACACCCTCTTTCCGGCAGGCACCACTGCTGCTGCAGGAGTCGCAGAAGTGAGCATTACCCGCTTTGTCTCGCAGCATGCTCACACCAGCGACTGAATGAAGTTGATTGCAAAAAAAGCTGCAGTTGCAAATTGTCACTTTGGTCAAAAAGCAACCGTTTCGGTGAAATTGCTCACAGATTGATTCTCTGGCTCTGTAATAGGAGCCACAAAGCTTCCGAACTAATCGGCATCAGTGATGCAGGAAGTTGATGTCAAGATACTTCTGGCAATCACTGGGGGTTACTCCACGTGGCCGTTATTGTGTGCACAATGAGACAAACGTGAACTGAGGCAGTTGTGTGCATCGAGAAGGACAGGTTGCGACTGCTGCTGAGAAAATTAGTTGCTGTGGCTAGCTTCCGGTTGCAGGTCATGGACATTGGTCAGTCACCAGTGTGAACGATACCTTACAATCAAGTGCACCGTGGTTATGTCAAGCTTTAAATCTTAGATGGACATGCTTAGTTATATAGAGGTAAAAAAATACATGGTGTTTTATAAGGGTGTGTTTATAAAAAAGATGAATAGTTCATTGTATCAAGGATTTCATTATACTGAAGTTTGTAGATATATATCGTGGTTTAACTAATTAGAAATATTATCGTGTGAATGAAATGGCAATGCTTTGACGGATGGAATCAAACCAGCCGTTTCATCTGAAGGAAATTGAATGTCATGCGGATGAAATCAGCAATGTAGTATGCGTGGCTCATGCAGCAAGTATTTCAGGATTCCTTGGTGGTGGTATAAAGGAAAGAGGCTGTTGATCCATGAAGGATTGATAGCCTCTTTTGCTCTCATTGTTGGGCACTCACCGTTCTAACTTCTTTTTCCTGCAGTGCTTGCCTGTGCGTATTCTTTTTCTACGGGTGAGGCCCATGCATTGTGCAATGTCAGTGCACATTAAAGAACATTAAAGGTTGAAATTTCTGGAGCCCTTCACTATGGTCTCTCTTATAATCAAATCATGGTTTTGGGACGTAAAACCCGAGAATCAACTTTTTCTGCAGGTGGATTTGCATTAATCCTTTGTAGTGAGACAGTAGTATAATGCAGTGGAGAACACTTGTACTTGAGTGAACTGTCACACAGCTAAGCACACTATCTGTAGCTGCTCTTTATCAGAAAGAGGTTCGTCATGCTTCGGAAACATAAAAGGCCTGCTGTTCATGCTTACGAAGTAGCATGGAAGTCTTGGGATCATTTCTGACAGTTGCATTACAGAAGTAGGTATGGATGAAATACGAATGCGCGGAGTAAACTATTTTGCCTTGCGCACATCCCTGGAGACATAAATCAGTTAATTGCTACTTGTATTAATAAAATGCTATACAAGACATTTGGAGCCCATTAGCTATGCTGCGCATATGCACGTTTTTTATGCTTTGAAATGTCAATATATTGATCTCTTTCTTTGCAGTATACTTCAGATTAGATATCTTTCAGTTTGACTACACCACAAACTTGATTGTGTTCGGTGAACGAGGTTTGAATCCATAAATACGGGCGAATAGGACAGAATAGGCTTACCTCTTATTTCCATATTGTGCGCATAATCTGTTATACCACTTTTCTTGTGCGTTTTGTTCACTCTTGCAAAGGGAGCCAGTGAGCCAACTGTTTTCATCAGCGAGGGGCATGCTGCCACCCGTGGGCCTTGGGGGCAGCCTGACGGCTGAAGCGAACAACACTTCGTCACTGCGCCGTTCATCCAGCATTCGGCGGGCTCAGTCGGTGGCCGGTGCCAAGCGACGCTCACTACCTCTCCAGGTCAAGCACACCACTGTGAGTTGAGCGTGCACTGCAGCATTTTATTTGGTACCCATTTTTTTTTTCCATTTTTGTTCCCCCAGTCTCACATCATTTTACACTAGTGCACCTTACCACATCTAGTCTCAGAGAAAAAATTGTCCCGTCGAAATGATGGCCATGCCACTGGGTGAATCAGTTGGCGTAACATGCTAAGATAAGAGGTAGGAAGCGAGCGGAATGGATAAGGGAACAGACAGGAGCAGCTCGTATCCTTATGTTTAAGAGAAAGAGGTAGACCTGTGTAGGACATGTCATGCAGAGGACAGGTCGTAGATGGACAGTAAGAACAACGTAATGGGCACCAGGAGAGGGAGAATGCAGCAGAAGAAGTGGATAAGCTAGGCGGGTCTTTAACATAAATGAATTTGCGAACATAAAGGGGATTGATTCGACTCTCAGGACAGTGAAAATTGGAAGTCATTGGGAGAAGCCTTTCATGCCATGGCATTCAAGTACGCCTATGATGATGACAGTATGTGTTGCTTTAGGCAATGTTTACTAAATGGTAGTGTGCTGTAGGTTTAAGTGGTATTTAAATATAAGTGTAAACCATGTAGACCATTGTAGTCACGTTGACATTATCACCACGAGCAATGGCACAAATGACAATGGCTGCTGATGTAAATAACACGGCCGCTATATAGCACAACTGCATGCCCTTGGCAGCCATGTACTGCCTGAGGATCACAGTAGTAAAGAAGTTTTCTTTTTCCTTTGCAGTATGTATTGGGCATTTTATTGCATGACATTACTCCTAAGAACAAAAGCACACTTGGGCACAGTGAAGTAAATTGGGGGAATGCACTCACTGGCAATATCATTTTACAGCTAGTGTCACTAAGCATTCCCATATGTGCTAACGTGCTAATGACACATTTGGCACAATGTGCTTAGGTTTGTTCATGTGACATGGGTGTTTAGAAGAAGAATGTGGTTTATGATGAAAGTGAGATTGCAAGCAAAACATCATGGCAGAGATTGCATATGGGGTGCTTATTTAGCATACGTCCTCCGTAATTTAGCATACGTCCTCCGTATGTGGAGCATGAAAATGCAAGAAGGTTAGATTTTTGTGAATGTCAATATTGTTTGAAGTAATGTCGCAGTTAATAATAATTGCTATTCAGTAATTGCAACGCAAATAGTCCTGCTAGCTGGATTGACATATCTAATAGTACTTTGGTGTGTTTGTATGATAACAAATGATGTTAGTGCTTCACTTGCACGAAAGAAAGCAATTTAATCTGCAGAATCTGTTTCTATCCTGTGTTTACTTCGGTGTAACACTGCATACCATTATGCATGCATATTTTTCATTGTTTGATAATTGGTTGTGTGGGTTACTTGTGGTGAAATGCAGTATCTTTTAAGTTGCCATAGTCTCTGTGTATGCCCCACTCTAGTTGTTTATGCAAACTCCTTGAGATGTGGCTTCAGGGCAGTGTGCATATCACTCGGAAAGATCGTTCTGTTGCAGTGTGCACTGTACTGTTGTGAAGCCATCTTTCAGGAAGCTTTCACATGAGAAAATTTGTAATTTGTTTTGAGTACTTCAAGTTCTTCAAGTACGAAACTTCAAGCTGAAACGTATATGAATATGCGTACATGATAACATTTGACCAAATATGTGCCCTATCTTCAGAAATTCGTATATCGAGAATATGCCTTAATAAATTCCTCTGGGACACTTCCGAGTGGTTTGCAGTGTTACTAGTTGATAAGGTAAATATTTTGTGGAGGCTTAGATGGCAGGGCCATGGTTATCAATTGAGGGAGTGCAAAAAGTGATGTCCGAGACCCAAGTGAATAAGCATTGAATAATGGCAGCAACAAATTGAATCAAACATCTAATATTTCTTAAATACTTCTCAAGTATTGAACAGACACTCTTGCAAATAATGTAAATCATTGTTCACACCCTGGTATTCATATGATATCACTTAGGGCACAAATATAGCACCTGGAGAAAATAAGCAGATCCTTCATACACAGAGCTGATGTGAAGACATGAATGACCACTGTATGGCCGGTAATGTTACACATGCTCTCAGAGCGAAGTAGCCTGCAGTGCTACCTAAGCTCTTAGGATCTGTGCCTTTCATGTGCCATCAGGGATGAAATTTACCATGCTTTCACACCAATTTTATGTTTATTTTCATACAGCCTCCAGTTTGAAATATTCCCAAATTATTGAGAAAATTAAATGCATGTGACTGAAATTTTAACTTAATTTTTAATAGCATTTTCTGTTCAATTCAATTTGTACTTAACTTTTACTATTTGATACTGTTTTAACTAATTAATGGACATAATGTGCTATGTCTAGGACAAGTGGCCCATTCTTTCACGTAGTATGCTTCACCACATAACACTCGCATACTGCAACAAGGCTAATTCTCGTGTACTGTGGCGAAGTTAGATCATGCATGTGAACAGGAGTTCTCTGTTTGACTGTTCTGTAGGGCATGGCAGTTCTTTTTCTAGGGACAGCATTCTGTGAGTACACTAGTCATGAAATAAATTTTTTTTTTCTGCTGTGCTTGGCAGTACACTTCACCATATTATAATGCAGTATTACTTTGGAAAATATTTGAACACTATTAAAGAAGTATGCGATTCAGTTTACACTCAAACATTAATCTTTAAATTCATTTGGCACTCAAAATTTTGCCATTCGCACAGCCATGAAAAAAAAGTTTGGACTTTGTTATGAACAAAGGCTATTTGCTTCAAGAATCGAATTGAAAAGGACAGTGCTTCAAAATTCAACCCCTATTTGGTGTTTAGTTTGCTTTTGGAGGAGGCTGTGCTATATGCAGACGAGTGCTGACCCAGCATTGCAGAAACTTCAGCACAGCTTGATCATTCCTCTACCTAGAGGTGCAGGTTCGGTATTGTTATAACAAGGATTCATCCTGCACAAAAATGTCCTTGTTTTACAAGTGTATGTTATAAGTACATGTTATAAGCGCATATTTACAACACGAGTTTTAGAAACATTTAAAGTTTTTTCATTATATTTGGTATTTTTTATGTCCATGCTGATTAAGTTTGACTAACTTTTGTTTTTTGCTGAGCTCACAAAGGATATTTAAATTTGTGAATCACATCCGAGCCATGATCTCATGCTGTGTCCATGTTGTTGCAACCTCCAGGACAGCCTGCTGGAGGTGGTCCGTCGGACACGCCTCCATTTCGTGCACTGCCTGGTGCCGTGCGAGAAGTCTACGGGTACGAACGATTCTGGGGACAGCGGCGAGCCTCGCTTTGATGTCGACCTGGTCCGATCTCAGCTCAAGGGGGCCCAGATACTGGACGCTGTGCGTGTCCGAAAACAAGGTCAGTTAAGCCGCTTTTACCCAAGTAACCTTAGCCGCATTCAACATAACTGTGGCTGTTGCTGAATGTTGTTAGCATAGTTAGACGATTGGCCTAAATGGTGGTTAGAATGGCAGTTGACCAGTAACTGAGCTTTGCAACCTTTGTTTGCTGTAGTGTGCATTTTGACAGGCTCGTGGTGCACTCTGGTGCGTTAAGTCATAGCCACGCATGAATGGTTACGTGACGAAGCATTGTCCCACTAACTACAAGGTATAAACAGGATGGCACGATCTACTCCGTCAAATTATAGAGACTATGATGGCTGTTGAGTAAGCTAAGTTGCCATCCAATTTAACTGTGGTTAATGGACACCAATGCTGTGCATGTCCATTGATGAGGATGCATGTTCAAGGCTGCCCATGTGGTGAGGGTATAGAGAGCTTGTACTTGAGCAGTCGTGTGATCTTTGACTTTATATTCCACTCCCATAGACCAGTGTTCATCTTTTGAGTTTGCGTGCCAGTCAGTATGTATTCTGTTTTACTGTAAATGTGCAGTTGGACACTGTTGTAGCAAGGTTTATTTTCCTGAAGTGTGCCTTATTGTAGGAGTAGGCACACATTACCGTTGAATTATTTTACAGTTAAACATGGCTATAACGAATTCCTGAATATTACGAATTCTTTGAAATCCACACCGCAACTCCATAGAATAACAAGTATTTGTAACCTCTGTATAATGAAGTGGCAGCGGGAGACACCTTTGATATAACGAATTTCCCCCTACCAACGACGTAGTAACTTTGCCCCAAATATTGAATTTTAGTGCAAGAAGCTTCCTGATCCACTTTTGCGGCTACCCACCGACGACATTCCCATGAAGCAATGCCGTCATGAATGGCTGACATGCAGCCGTTGTGGCGGCCGTGCTTCTGCAGAGTGCTGTTTTCGAAACACGAGATGGGAGAACACTTGTCTACGTGGGCCCTAATTCCCCTCCTTAGCTCCCCTGTGTCACATGAGCTGGCAACGCGATTCTTTCTGGTGCAACTGTATTATTTCTTTGTGCCTCCAAACCTTGTATCACGTTCCCAGTGGGTTAGGCACGGCCACTTACTAGTGTAGCTTTCCATGTCTGCTTTTCTTATTGAGCCCTCATGCTGTTCGCATTCACTTTTTTTCATGTGGTACACACGTGTGCGAGTTGACTCCTGCATCCACGCATTCAGTCACGTGGTGCAAGGTTGAGTATCTCAACGGAGAAATGACCCGCCCATCATAAAGGAGCTTGACTTTCAATGTGTGCAAATAGAGCAGCCCTGGACTGTGGGCAGTATTGCGGGGTTTTTTGTCACTCATTTTATGTGTGACGACGTTGCCCCTAGTCAAGGTATGTTGGATGAGGGACTAATGGAAAGTGTCAGATATCACGGTGTTGGTGAATAAACTTTGGAGGTCAGTTCAAGCTGTGCCCTCCGTGTTTTTGCTATGGAATAAGTGTGTTTCTTTTTCAAGTTCTCATGCTGAAAGTGGATATAAGAAAAACCTTTCTATCACGAAAATTTTCGTGCATTTGTCGATTTTATTGTATCCAGCTTTAACTGTACAACTAACATTAACAAAGACTGCGCAGCAACTCTCCTCCTCCATAAGAAAAGTGAAAAAATTCCGATCAGAAAAAGGGGTCAGGCAACATGATACAGTCTCCCCAATGCTATTCACTGCATGCTTAGTAGAAATAGTTTGGTAGCCAAATTGGGAGCACAGGGGGAATTACCAGATATTTGAGGTTTGCAGATGATATAGACCTATTATGTACAGACACTGATTAACTACAACAAATGATTGATGACCTAAATTGAAAAAGTACCAAAGCAGGAATAAAAATGAGCAGGCAGGAAGTGCAATTAATGCTCAACGCTTAGCCAAACACAAGAATTCAAAGTAGGACTCGCGTAATGATTGCACCCCTAAATTTTGTCGTCAAAATTCGATTTATTTTTTCCCCCGTGTAATGATTGCACCCCAAACTTGCCGCAGCGATATGTCGTGTGCCAAGTCTAGCTGACGATCATGATGTTTACCATCTGTCGAACGTTACGTAAATAACTCCTCAACATTCGTCAAGTGAACTGCACGCACCAAGCAGATGCCTAATTTTTGCCCACCCTTGGCGGAAACGTGCCGCATTAGGATAGCAGTAAAGACAAATGCCGTAGTTTTCACCACGCCAACAGCTTCAAGAAGACAGGCATATCTAACGCGCTCGACGGCACGGAAGATAACCTTCTGTGGGACTGCGATGACGCTGCCGGTTCCGACAGGGAATCGAGCTGCAACGGCACTGGCGCCAGTGACTCTTCAGACTCTGAATGAAGGTTAGGGGGTCAGTGAATGAAAAAATTAAAGGGCAATATGCAATGCATGTAGTGCCTGCATAATGTGTGCGTTAAACAAGATTCCAAGTAGGTGACCATACTCTAGAATGTGCACAAGAGCATGTGTATCTGGGACAGTTCTAACAGCAGAATCTACTCACGAAAAGGAAATTCTCTGAAGTACAAGGTTAAGTTGGATCATGTCCTCCAGACACGTCCAAAATCAGGCTCTGAATGTTATCACTATCTTTGAAAATTAAGTGTGAAACAACTGTGTTCTCTTGGTACTCACATACGGCATGGAAACATGGAGGATAACAGAGAACCTCGAGCTGAAATTGAGTACCACACAACGTGCAGTGGAATGAAAAATGATAGGTGTAACTTTAAGAGATAGAAAGCGAGCATAATGGATGAGGAAGCAGACAAGAGTGATATTCTTAGATAATTAATAGAAAAAAAAGTGGATCTGGACAGGACATGTAGTACGGTGAACAGACAACCATTGGACAGTAAGAATAACAGAATGGATACCAAGAGATGGAAAATGCAGCAGAAGCAGGCAGGAGGTTATATGTGACGACGAAATGAAGAAATTCACAGCGTGAAGTGTGAGCAACTAGCTCAGCACAGGATGAACTGGAAATCACTGGAGGGCCCTTTGTCTTGTAGTAGATTTAAAACTGGCTGATGATGACATGATGTCCTTTGGCAACAGTGCAGCAACAGGCCCAACTTGCCTTCTGTTCTTCTGTTTGTCAGGCTTTCCGGAGAACCTGCTGTACCTGGAGTTTCGGAGACGTTACAGCCTGCTGGCGTCTCCGGACGCCCGTCCCGTCAACGGCGAGGCTGGAGACGAACGGGCAGCGACAGAAGCGCTGCTGCAGCAGTTAGACCTGGAACCCAGCAGCTACCGGCTTGGTCTCAGCCAGGTCTGTACAACGTTATTCAAATAAGTTGTTGGCCAGCCGCTTCTGAGTCGGCGTGTTATGACTGGGGCTTGTAGCAAAACGAAAAGATTCCTTCTGTTGCTGAATGGTGCAGTTGTTGATCAATAGTATAAATGTGATCAATTGTTTAAATGGCTCTGCAGTATTTTAGTGCACTCATTTCGCTGTTAACTTGGTATTATTAAAAAAATGTTGAAATATTATTTGAAAAATATTCTATTCGATTTGTGCTCAAACATTAGTGTTCGAATTCTCCTTGCACTCTAGATTTCACTATTTGTGCACTAATTTCAATGCATTTTGTGTTGTTACACTTTGTAGGGTTGTGGTTCAAAATATAGAACTTCTGTTTTGTTTGCTAAGTCATTTATGTTTTGCTTTGCAAAGGTCTTGGTTTCATATTTGATAAAAACACCCACTTCATTGTAGTGGTGGCAGTATCATACAGTGGTTCTGATATTTTATTTTAGTCCCTATGTAACACACTGCTAAATGTAGTTAGTCTTGCTTCTAAATTGATTGTAGCATCTTCGCAGAGGCACATACACGAAACGTAGTTGAACGAGCAACTTGCAGAGATGTGCAACACTGTTTTTGCACCTGAGAGATGGACGCCTCACCGCTACAAAGTTTTGCAAGGCAGATCTTCAAGCTTAGGAGTGAAGCTGGAGGAGAGGCCGAGAACTGTGCAGTGTGCAATGCAATAAGGAAGATATCAGGCATAACATTACGAAATGGGAATATGGCTGCATTGCTTAGGAGAAAATGCCAGTAGATTGTATATTATTGTTTGAGGAGGTATTGGGGCTGGGCAAAAATGCAGAGTGTGCTAGTAAAGCAGTGCACTAACGAGGGGCCTATTCGATTAACAGAAGTGCAGGTAACTACAGTCCTAGGACGAGGTAATCACATCAGGCAGGCTTCCCACACAGGATAACGTGACATGAGGCAAGGCAACTGTGGTTAATTTTGCCTTCAAACTGAGGACACTAATAATGGTAATAGTTGAACCTCGACATAGTGAGTTTGGATATAACGAATTATTGGTTATAACGAAATGGATGAAAAGGGTGTCGCCATAAAAGCTGTAATACGATTATACATTTATAACAAATTATTGCATATGGCAGTGCTACTTCTTTGTCATACTGAATTTGTTATAGCGAGGTTTGACGGTGTGGCCTTGCTGTGTGTGCCTGTTGCAGATCTTTCTCAGAGCGGGCACCTTGTCCCTCCTGGAGTCTCAGCGGGAGGAGAAGTTGGCCGAGGGCTTGATTCACCTACAAGCGCACCTGAGGGGGTACCTGGCACGAAAGCGATTCCAGCAACGCAAGGTGAGCTTTTACTCTCTGTCTGATTTGATTTCTCGGCAAGGTTAAGAGCACCATCATGCCATATAAGTGAACCAGTACAATTTTAGGAACACAAATGGGAGAAGGCAACGACATGACACTTGCTGCACTCGCAAATAACCTTGTTTCAGAAACAACACTTCATATCTATGCATCCACGTACACCCAGATGAGGCAGATAGGAAACTAACAAACAGCATACATACAATATGTACACGCAAGCATTAAGTGAAGCCATGCATAGCTTAGACAACTTAAAACATGCAGGACGACGTTACAAGAAGATAACGTGTGTTTGCCAGGGCATTTTCACCCGCTGGAACACACACAACTTTGCCAAGACTACAGTGTCACTTAATGTAAACCACAATTGCAAGTTAAAAAGGTTCAGTTGTACAACCAATGTTTCTGTAATGCACCCAGTTGAGATGCCTTGTAACGCTGCGTCTGAGCTGAGCTGTTGCTCTTTGTAGTCTGTGGAAGTAATTAATCGGGGAAGCCTGGTCTGTTTGTTTGCAGGTCCAGGAGCTGGCCATTTGCTGCATCCAGCGGAATGTGCGCAAGTTCCTCGAGATCCGAGACTGGCCCTGGTGGCGCCTCTTCATCAAGATTGCGCCCGTTCTCAATGTCCAGCGCACCGAACAGGAGCTCCGTCTCAGCAGGGTGCGTTGGCCTCTTGTTTCAAAGCAGCACAGTATCTACTGCAGACAGTGTGGCTCTTAAAGGGTTCCTCACCAGGTCTGGCCATTTTGAGCTGACTAGTTCAGTGCATTGAGCACACATGACTGCGTCTGCCAAGAATTTTTACTGCATTTACATGATTGTAAATCGACTCAATTGTAGGTCGACCCCCCCCAAAAATCACGTCAAAAGAAACCGACTGTAGGTATAGTTTTTAGGGGTGTACGAATATTAGAAATTTCGAATAATTTTCGAATAGCTGTTCGCTATTCGATTCGATTCGTGCCTGAACTTTTACTATTCGAACTAGTCGAAGTTGGTAATTAAAGGAAAAAATATGATATGTCTGTGACAGGTGGCCCATTCCCCCAAGTGCACTTCATCGCGTAACACCCGTGTACTGCGGCAAAGCTAACACCCACGTACTGCGGCAAAGTTAGCTCAGCTTTCTGTTGCACAGTTCCGTTGGACTGTTTTAACTGTTCTTCAGGACTTTGGAATGACACTGTGGGAATAAACTCTTTGCCCATGTTTAACAGTTCATTTCTCCTAAAGAATTATTCGAAAAATACTCGGTTCGATTCGCACTTGAACATAAATATTCGAATTCACTTCGCACTCAAAATTTGCTATTTGCACAGCTCTAATAGTTTTGCTTTCAATTGAAAGTGTACCTCCATCATCGGATTTCAAGTTTCACACGATTGTTCAGGTTGCTGTGATGGTTACCGATATGGAATGAGGCAGTATCAAGTGTTTCAGCATGCAAAATATTTTATCAAACTAAAACATATAGTCCTCAAATTACAGTTGAAAAATTATAAATGTAATAAGGAATAAACAAAATCTGTTTACAGACTCTTTGCTTGCATTAAGCTGTCTAGCTCAATTCTGTCCCTGCTCTTAATAGACCCTTCTCGTAAACTGTAAAGCTAGCTTCCCTGCAATGCAGCTTGCCCTATTAATGGCGACAGCTGTCTTTATTTAAATGCTGTCAAAATCCTAGTTGCACATGCTGCGGCCCAATTTTTTCGGGAATGTTTGTATCAGAAGGGCTGCATCGGCATTTTACATGCCCTATCGCAAGCAAATCGCGTTTGCACACACTGTTTGCCGGATTGCCAATGCTGCCATTAGCAGGGCAAGCTGCATTGAAGGGAAGCTAGCTTTACAGTTTCTGAAAAGGGTGTATAGGCACACAGTTGAGCGGCGCCTGTTGTAAGCCTCATCAACGATACGGTCAGTTCAATCTTACTAGTTTCATCGCCGCACCTGAGCCACGTTGCGTCAGGACATGCTGGTTTAGTCGGCCAGCATCAAGTCTTGGCCCCTGATGGTCGTCGCATCCATTCCGGTTCATGGTTATCTCACCGCTGACGTGGCTCATGGTTGATCCTAGTGCTTTAGATCTAGCGAGCCTTCATGCCCAGCCTTGTTTTCATCCCTGACGGTTCGCTTTGGGGACTGCCTGGTGGAACGCTGGCAGCTTGTTGTAGAAGGAGGAGCGCTGCCAGTTAGCCCAGTCTTGGCGTGGATGGCCGTCTCCTTTCCTGAACCTGTCTGTTCCCGTGTCCAGTGTAGTGCTGGAGAAATGACCTTCTTGGTCCAAGTCCCACCAGGCAATGCCAGTTCACCCTCCGTGGCAGTTAGAGCTCTTCTTGGGTCACACGCCACGAGCCTCCCGGCCAATAGCCCACTGACGTGTGGTCTCGTGCACATGTTCTCTACTTTTTCTTCCTTTGTATACTCACCTCTTTTCTCTGTTTCGGTTTCAATATCCCTACTTCCTTTGGATTTCATGTTCTCTTCTTTATCTTATAATTTGTAGAATCACTTCCATTTCTTTCCCTTCATAGTTTCAGAGAACCGTGACACCTCCCAAAAAATTGCAGGTCAAAAGAGAAGAAAGTGACTGGCGGTATACTTTTGGTTTTGATTGTAAGTTGACCCCCAGCACTGAATTTCAAATTTCAAAAAAAAGAAAAAAATGGGTCGACTCACAATTGCGTAAATACAGCAGTACGTCCTGCAGAAAAAGCTCAATTTTCAAACTGGACGTTGCTTGCTTTTCTTGTGGGCAATGCGCTCTAAGGCGTAAGAGCCAACGCTTGAGACCGAGTGTGCAACCTACATGTCAATGCTGTGATGTTACTCATAGTGACACGAGACACTTGTTGAGCACACGGCGACTTGCCCAAACCAATTGGGAGGCGTAGCTTCTGGCAGCTGCCTCCTGGGAGGGTACGAACAGCTGGGGCAGGCACAACAGCAAGCACTTCGCAGTGCATCATTGGCAAGTTCCAAAGGTGTCACATGTGCAGGGACTCTATCCTCCTGGAATAGTGTGTTTTTTCTTTTTTTCCCAGTTAAATCATTTTAGGGGCGAAGCTCCTTAAGCTGTGGGTCGGTTGTCACGCATCATATCGTGTAACCTACACCACTCAATACCATGCAACACCAAGCAACACCGGGAGGCTCGCGCTCGCTCTCGGCGCTTGCCGGGAGGCACGCGAGCTCTCTCACTCTTCCATCTGCTGTCTTGTGTGAGAGAAAGAGACAGACAGAGAGAGTGAAAGGCGTGTGTTGACTATATATGGAAACGCTCTTTCTTCGATGAACGCTGTACCAGCTTGCAAAGAAGGAGAACACGCCCTCACCCGCGAGAGACAACGTTGGCGCAGGCAGCGTCTTCTAGCGAGTTTCTTGATTGAGAAATACCGACTGCTCGTGCTGGAGAACCATTCACCGGCCACCCATATATATATATATATATATAGGCACTGGATTTTGACTTGCAATGAAGTGCCGGTGGGAGATTTCACTTGTGCGTAGTTGAACCATAAGAATTCGTAGCGTGTGCGCTAACTAAATTCATCCGGAACTCGGCACGATCTACGATGAAGCTCCCGAGCTTCGCCCACTCATCATCATTCACCCCGTGGATATGCTGTGAATTTTTTTATCTCCAATTGAAAATTGTAAATGTTTAAAAAATTCTTGTGGTATAACACTTCTTGTGAGCCACTTAACAACTTGCAGCGTGCAAATGAAATTTGCCATGTGTCCTGGTGGGTCTTAAAGAGCAATTCTCTGCAGCACTGCCATGCAGCCATTGGTCGTCTGTGCAAAGAAACTTCAAGCTCAACTTCATTGTTTGCTGAAAGTATGGTACTTAGCAGAAGAAATTATACAGAGAGGGTCCCACAGTTGTGAGCTGTAGTGGGACGTCTTGTCATTAATTACATAACAAAACTAAGTATATATGCATCCATTGAAAAATAGAAAAATATGCGAAAGTTGTGCAATCGTTTCAGTGGTAAAGAAACATATGCTCACATGATGCTTTGTGACATAGAAAAATGAGGAAAAAATAGTACACTAGAAAGGTGGCATTTACAATGAAATAATAAAGAAAGAAATGAAATAGTTTACCAAGAATTAAAAGGCAGAGCTTACAAAAGAAATACAGTTGAACGCACTTATAAATTGTTACGTTAACGAGACGGTTTACAGCGTAAGCCTGTCTACCAACTGGGAAATCCGGAAGAACCAGGAAATCTCAGGGAATATGGTTAGTCTGGAAAATCTCGGGGAAAACTCAGGGAATTTGGGCTTCTGTCAGGGAAAATCAGCTGAAGTACAAAGGTCGCGTAACGCTGGCTCTAACTATCCACCTTGCGACGGAGATTCTAGCGCAACTCGCAGTAACTGAAGGGATGAGTGCCCCCCTTCCTCCCCGCTCACGCACCGTTTTTTTCTTTTCTGGCTTTGCTTGTCGCGTCTTGTTCCAGGTAAAGTCCGCCCTATGTGTCTGGACGCGCTACGGCGCACACACTGGGCCGTGTGTGCGCAGAGCGTTATCTTGTCCGTTTGCAAAGGACGCAGTCTTTTCCACAAATATTGTGGAAAAGACTGTGTGGAGGTAGAGGGCACGCAGCTGCACGTAGCCGCAGCGCCCTCTCCATAGGGAGAGGACGCGGTGACGCGTTGTACCGTGTACGTGTGGTTATGGCTTTGCTTTCTTGCGGAGATAAGCAGAACTGATTTTTAGCTCTGGGCGCGTCGCGCTTCTGCGGCAACGCCAGTGGGCAACGCCATTTCGCGGTTTCAGTTTCTCCGCGTGATTGCAACGGTGCTGCGTAAAACTTGATGTTTATCTTCATCGGCACCCCTTTGCAGAGGCAGCGGAAGTTGATTTCCATCTTTATTGGCATAGCTTTCAGCTTGCTTATTATCAACGTTTACGAGGGATTCTCGCTGTTCTTGATCGCCGAGTTTATTCTTCGCAAGGCATCCACATGCAGAGAAGATACCGTGTGTGTGCCACCACAGCTGGTTGCTCCAAGAGAACAGAGGTGCGTTTTATGTGCGCAGACTGCGGTAAGGCGCTGTGCGTAAACCCATTTTTCAAGGAACACCACATTCTAAAATACGGTTGAACAATTTGCAGTATTCACTCGATTCTACCGCACCTTCGATTGTAAGGCGCACCATTTCCCGTGACAAAAAAAAAATAGTGAGACATTGATTGTAACGCGCACCCATTTTTCATGACACGAAAAAAATAAGAAGTCCTTACTATAATCATCCTTCCTACAATCGTAAAACCGAATGCCATACTCGTGTAATGAATGCACTCGCATAATACTTTGAACCCCTGCAGTCCCGCGAAAGGCCGCGCTGTGGCTTTGCCGCTTCACTTGATCCGTGGCATCTGGAAAACGTTCGGCGCGCCGATTCATAACTCCTGTGTCTCGATGAAGCTGCCACACGTTCCCGGGCGTAGCCGCTTGCAAGCGGTGGTAACATCATTTACTCGCAGTGCAGCATTCCTCCATGCTGTCGCAGTTCCCTCACGCCTGCTACCGCGTGCTGCCATGTGTGCTGTGGCTTTAGCGTGCTGCGCATACAGGCCCAGCTAAGCTTAAGCATGGTCAAAGCATGGTCTCCGAGATTGCAGCAATGCAATCTTGGACGTCAAGCAGCGCGTACGACTGAGAGGCTCGGGCTCAGCATGGATATTAGGGAGAAATGCGATGACGGGCTGTTTTGCATGCGGTGATGGGAAACATCTGTTCTCCCATTATGGCCACCCGCAAACGCTATCAAAAGCTCGTGCGGCTGGCCTTCTCGGAAATTGCATTCGTGACATGGCAACTTCGGTTGGCCACAAGATGAGTTGGCGTGGCGATTATCATCGGCCTACACATCATGTGCATCGTCGCGTCGTTACAAGGGAGACCGGTGGCGACAAAGAAACTATAGAAACTATGTGCGCCAAAGACTGCCACAACGCTAGTTAGTTTTTTCGGCAGTGACCGTTCGACAGCACCCAAAGCGCGTAGGAGGCAGCCATTTTCTTACGCGCTTCGATATGGTAACAGTGCCGTTCGTTCGCACTCGATTCTAACTCGCATACGATTTTTGGACCCGTTTTATCAAAAAAAAGGTGCGCTTTAGATTTGAGTAAATACGGTATAAAAGTAATGCTGACACCAAAATACTGCTCCCGAGTCTCTTTACAATGTTTTTCCGACCTTACGCATTTCGTACATTCAAAGTCTGCAATTTCACAACCTGATCATTTGGGAAACCTTCTTTTTGTCTGTTTGTGTTTTTAATTTTTGACCCTCAAAGTGTTAAACCTGCTTACTACTGACGATATTGGGCGACATGGTGCCTACCAGCATCGACATGAAAAAAAAGTTATGCGCCACTCAGGGAATTCAGCAATGTCAACTTGGTAGACACCCTGGTTTATTAGGACGTGATGTCAAGGTAGCCTTAGCAGTCGTGACTGGCCACCGAGGTCACTGGAGCTGGGCGAACCTCTTCTTCCTTTTCCCCACATTCACGAGTGTCCCGCTACAACTCTGCACAGCACATACACAATGTGCACGCGATAATCTTTCACACTTGCAAAACTACCATAACATTTTCCTCTGTGTAGACCTTCCCACTCAGCAAGTTAAGATTTTCTCGGTGGTTGAATGGCTTCAAATGTGCAACATGCGTAAGTTAAGTCTTTGCAGCCCGGCGGCCGTTCGGGTTGAGGTGGGCTGTGCGGTAGGGCAATTTGTTGATGCTTTGGATAGCTATGTAAGGTCCAACATAGTGTGCCAGCAGTTTTTCGGATAACCCAAGTTTTCGAGTTGATGTGTGACCAGGACTATATGTCACCTCCAGGTGTCGTCAGTCGTGCCGTGCTTTCGATTGATCCTGCGAAGCAAGTGTGCACAGAGAGGCAATACGTTGGGCATCTTCTGCGCGACAGATGGTGTCAGATATGCATGGATCATCGTTGTTGAAAAATGGGAAGGTTGTATCAAGCGTTAAATGCGGTGACCAAGCATAAAGAAGAAAAAAGGGGCTGTAGCCGGTTGTTTCGTGCTGAGTGGTATTAAATGCATAAGTTATGAAAGGGTCCTCAAGTCAACACTCGAGAAGTATGAGGCCGATGAAAGGCAGTCTATAGCGTGAGGAATCCGTGGCAGTGGATACACGTCTTTTTTGTGATGGTATCAAGGCGCCGATAGTCCAGACAAAATCGCCATGTGCCATCCTTTTTAACTAGAATTACTGGGCCTGCCCATGCTAGACTCTTGTATTACCTTCTTCCTCAGCATTTCACGGACTTGTTTGTTGATCGCCTTACACTCCAGAGGTGTCACTTGGTATGCCTTGTCGCAGAGGTTGATTAATTCCTGTATCTATGCGGTACAGCACACAAGGAGGAGGAAATGATGGCGGGGATTTCTGGTGATAAAAGTCACACTCTGAGTGTCTCTGTACAATCTTTGCCATTCGTGACATTTTCTGGTATGGAACGATTCATAGCATCCACGGTGGTGGAGTCCGTGGTGCACGCGTCGAAATGGGGCTCCTCCGGCAAATTGGGAGCCTTTACGAGAATGGCAAGGACAGCATTGGCTCTTCACAAACAGCCGCAAGTTTCAGACACTCCAGCAGCACTGTAAGTACATCGGAGCACTTGACTGCCCACAAATTAGTGCGCCCGTGAACAAGTGAGAGCACGCAATAAGGTATGAGAACATTCTTTTTATGCAACTCAAATGGATTGGCTCAACAGTCGCATCAACTGTTTTAGCAGTCACAGGTAACCAGTCAACCGGTACACATTTTGCAGACAGCGGTGGCACAACTGTATCCACAGACATGCAAAGGGCACTTTCATGACATGGCGAGTATTCGATAAATGCCACCGGTAAACTCGAACCTTAAGTGATTTCACCCCTTCGGCAGTCTACATTGGCTCCGCGCAGATTTGGGAAATTGAGGACAAGGATTACGTTGTGCATAGCGTGAGGTAGTACTGCAAACTCTTCCTTAAGTGACTGGGCCCCCAGGCTAACTTCCTTGCTGCACACACTCATTGGATACAGTAGCTCCCCACTCACTCCACGAAACATATTGGAGCAGTCCCAACAAAACATCACTTTTCTTCTGAGGAGTCATTTGAATGCAAACTCGTGACTGAAACGGTTGCTCCTGTGTCCACTAGCGCCATCGTTGAAATGTCGTCCACAAGTACAAAAACCCTATTCTTTAGCATACAAATTGGCGGAGGTATTTCTGTCGAAGTCGAAGATTTTCCAGCGACCTTACCTCCAGTGGCCGCACTGACTAGTTTTCCGGAGGAGGTGATGGGTAGCTGCTCCGAGGCGACGGTGACTGGCTTATGCGAGGGGCTGGAGGTGGTATCGAACTCTGATGAGAAGCCGGAGAATGGTTTTGCATTGTGCCCAAGAAATGGTTGGATGTACTGTCGATGCATGGGTAAGTCCGCATGTAACCATATCTGCTAGATACCATTGCTCAGTCATACCTCGGTTGCCAGCGACAATTGCAGTATCTGGCAATGTGACCCTGTACGCCACAGTAATAGCACACAGGTAGAGGACGTTCAACGAAATGCGGCTCAAAACGCTCAGCCGGTAGAGGTCATCGAGGTGGATGCGACGGATCAGCGTGTTGAAGAATAGCTGTCTGCCTTTGTGCGCCACCACAGCTAGAACCGCTGTTGCCTGTACCACTCTCCAGACGTAAAGGCGTCCTGATGTGGCAACGTAGCTCCCACTTCGTTCATGTCCATATTACATCTGGCAGTTGCAAAGGGGTGGGTGCCTAGTAATAGGCAGTATATGTAGCCGCTGCAGTCGCCAGGTGATGGATGAGATACATAACTGGCTGTAACATCGTGTGGCACACGAATTCATCATGTCGTTGCAGTTCTTTATGTACGATTTGCCATATAGTCGAGGAAAGGTCAATAGACCGACTCTCATCAACACTGGCGACAGTAGTTATGTTTGCTAGTCGCCCAAATTTAGGTGCAACACGTGACAGTATCTCAACATC